>PVJO010006356.1:0-90116 GCA_004026905.1 Hystrix cristata | reverse complement strand
GGAAGATCGCCTTTGAGAAGGGTCAGCTGTTTGCTACAAATGGTAACTGTCATTTTTGCACCTTGTGGTAAGGTGAGGACAGCCTCCAGGAGGCTGTCTTTCTGTCACAGAGTTGGGCTTTTCTTACCTCGGGAAACAAGGTGACAGAGGGGAACTAAACATCGTCACCATCATCTTCATCAACACCACCAGCAATGGCCGCCTCCCCACGGTTACAGTTATGATCTTCATTGTCACTGTTGTGTACCGTTTCTCGAACGTCTCCCCAGCTAGGTTCTCGACCGGGATTCTTGTGATGACCTGTCAGGCCCTTTCGGGGAGGAGGGAACCAAGGCAGGTCCAGGTTAATCCACTTACTCAAGGTCGTATGAAAGTCGACTTGGGTGCTTGTCCCCAAATTGAATGATGCAAAGAAGAGGAGTATGGGCCCTGCTTGAGAATGATGTGCGAATTCATGGAATATTCCATATTTTTGATCTCATAGAAGAAGAAAGTAGAATAGAATAGAGGTCACCAGAGTCTAGCAAAGTTGAGGCAAGAGGGGTTAGAGAATAAGCAGTTAGGTCGGAATTTCTTCTAGTGTCCTATAACACAGTAAGGTAGCTACGGTCACCCAAATTCACCATTTCAAAATAGCTAGAAAGAAGAGTCTGAAGAAAGGACAAATGTTAGGGGAGATGGAAAGACCAATTACCCTGATTTAATCGTTGCACATTACATGCATATATCCAATTATCCTACTGTACCTTTTCAATATATACAAATACTATGTATCAATTGAAATAAAGATTTGCTGAGTGTGGTG
Source organism: Hystrix cristata (assembly GCA_004026905.1). NCBI lineage: Eukaryota > Metazoa > Chordata > Mammalia > Rodentia > Hystricidae > Hystrix > Hystrix cristata. The sequence goes on along the minus strand of PVJO010006356.1, from coordinate 89,311 downwards.
GTGCACGCCTATATTTCCAGCTCTCTGGGAGGCTGAGACAGGAGGATCACAAGTTCAAGCCCAGCCTGGGCAACTCAGCGACTTGGTGAGACCCTGTCTGAAAATTAAAAAGGGTTGGGGAGTTAGTTCAGTGTGAAGGCTGTGGGTTCAGTCCCCAGTACCACCAAAAAAAGTTTTTTTGAAAGAAATAAACTTGAACCAGAGGAAAATTACAATCCAGATTAAAAAGGGTGTTTGTTGTCTTCTACACGTTTCTTCTCTCCCCATCAACCTCAGAGAAATAAGTATGGTTAAGAGGCTCTGGGGTATTTGGGATGTTGACAACATTATCAAGCTGTACTCCAAATGCCAGTGATGAGAATGGCCCTCTTTGGGGGGAAAACACCCCCCTGGCCCTGGAACTGTAGCGATGTCGGCTGGATGTGGAGCTGCCAAATTCTGGAAGTTCATGGGCCAGAGCTAAGGGGAAGCCGAACGTCCCTGCTTTATTTGCTCTGTGCGACCATCTCTCGGAAGCTGGGCAGGCACTAATTAGACAGCCACTCGGAAAGTTGCTATCGTTGGCTGGAAGCCATCCAAATTGCTCTCTTTGTTCCGAAGCTTTGGGAGAGGATGCCCCCCTCCCCAATGCTCCTTCCACCCCGTCCTCGCTTGCCAAACCTCAAGGACCACAAATACAGCTAATTGTACCAGCTTGGCTTGGCCCTGGTTTCCAGAGAGCATCTTTTGTTAGCCTTGACCTTCTGGCCGCCTGGCTGCTAGCCTGCAGGGGGTGGCGGGTGATGTGCTGGTTACCCTGGTGACATAGGAAGGTGGTAGAGCAGGAGGTGGAGGATGTGGGCGACATCTCCAACCGGCCCCCCAGTGGCGTGCGCTCATTCCTGCAGGCTTCCCGTGCTCTCATGGGGTGACACTAAGCCCCACTCTGGATGCCGGCAGCATCCAGACTCCCTGAAGGTAACGGGAGCCTCTCTCTCTCTCTCTCTCTCTCTCTCTCTGCCCACTGGAGCCTCTTATGCAATATGTATAGAATTGAATTCACACCATTTATACACTACTGGCCTTGACCAAAGGCCGGATATGATGGTTGATCTACGAGGTGTGATTGAAAAGTACAGTGAATGTTTAAATTTTAAAAATTTGCTACAATGAAAGACACATTGCCCCCCTCCCCATACACCCCCCTTGCTTCAGGCGCACTTATCTCTTCATTCTTGCTCTTTTTTGAAGCAGCTCTGGAAGTCTTCTTTCATCACTGTCTTTAGTTGTGCTCTTGTGCTTGCGTCAATGTCCTGAATTGATTCTAGATGTTTACCTTTCACAGTCATTTTGACTCTTGAGAAGAGCTAGAATTTCCACGGTGCCAGATCTGGCAAATGAGGTGGATGAGGCCACAGCATAGTGTTTTTATTTGGCAGAAATTGCCGTGAATGTTTTGAGTTGTACAAAACATTCGAATGGTTTCTGAGTTCGTTACCCCAAAGCTTAGGCCAAGCTGGGTCCAGTAATCATGCAAAATGGGATCAGAACTACGCAGCTGAGAGGGCCCCTGCCTGCTCCCTTCTCCACAGACTTGGGAAGGGTTGGCCTTTTAAAAGACAGAAGCATACACAGGACATACAGGAATGGGTGTGCCATCTTTCCTTAGACCACCTGCTGTGGCTCCCTTTGAGAAATGAGTGGGGCTCTAACCTTTCCTTGATCACAAGATGGTTCTAGTCTCAGTCCCACAAGTGACCAGGTGAGCCAGAGACCAAAGACATGGCAGAGACGCCTGACATGGCAGAGACGCCTGACAAGGTGGCCTGGACCATCGCAGCATGGCCGGCTAGTGGAGGTTGAGCAGTATTTCCTCTTCACCTTGCTGTCTTCAATTTTCAATAATCCTTCATATTCTTGGTGTGACCAAAATCACAATGAGTGACTGACCGCAACGTTCTGCCTTTTGGCCAAGAATTTTGAAAGCACCAGTATCGGGTGTCACCCGCCTTCTTATTCGTAGGGGCTTTTCTTGGAGGTGCGTAACAGGCCCAGACCAGCCTGTGGGAGGGGGTGGCAGTCACCAAAACATCACTTTAGCCCCCTAAAATAAGTCTTTGCCTTCATTTACACGGACAATAATGTTAACAATATTGAGAAAAAGATTTAGATTCCCCCAAACTGCTGAAATGTAGGATCCAGTAGTGATCCTCATAAAAGAGTTGGGCCAGAAGGCGGGTTGTTTTTTACAGACAACAACAACAAAAAATATTTCTTTTTCATTTCTAGCCCAGAAAATGTGGCCAGCATCCCAGCTGTCTACACTATTTAGAAGTCACTTCAGAGATAGACTCCTTCCACCTCCCACCCCTTTGTGGGAACCGCTTGAACAGGCAGTCAACAAACCAGCCTGCCAGACCAGCTCTTGTTCCTGGATTCCATCAGAGAGACACATTCTCTGCGGGGAGTCCGTGGTAGACACTGGTTCCTGTGCCGGGTGCCAAGGAGAACCCCAGACTTGATATGGCTGATATTACAAACTGGCAGAGACAGGCTGGAGCAGAAGGCCCAGCTGAGAAGCCAGCCTGATGCGGGGCTCCTCCTGCGTACCGGCGGTGGGACTTGCAGCGGGGTGCCCAGTGTGACCGGCCCTCCTGTTCCCCCAGCAGCCAATCGTGCGGAGTCCTTTTCCGCACTTATGGAACTGAGTGTTGCAGGCTGTCTCATTTCATCCCTCAGCAGCCTCGTGGGGTGGGCTCAGGTCATCTCTGTGTACACCGAAGGTCACTTTCTCAGGCTCAGAGAGAACTTACCTGCGTCACAAAGCTGGAGGGTGGGGAAGCCAGACGTTGAATCCTGGATCGTTCTGCAGGCCCAAGCCTGCACAGTACTGACTATCTTAGGAGTTAAGTAAGCATTAGGAGAGTCGAGTCCCACATCATCTTGCTGAGGTTTAACTTCGGATCTGTCTTCTGTCGGGGTCGTAGGGCAGCAATCAAAGCAACGAGGCTCATGTCAAGACAGTGGCAGGGGACGAGTCCCAAGGGCCAGTCCGTTGTTCTGAGCACGGCACCCCTCTTGTGAAGTCTGACCTCCTTCCCGCCTGTCTTAATGACAAGGAAGCAGGTGTCACATTCGCCTGGGCAGCCGTACAAAGGAGCAGGCGACTCACCCCGAAGCGGGAGGGTGTCACGGACACAGACTGCTCAGGCAGGGCTGGTGGTGTTCAGAAGGACGGGTGGGGCGGCTCGAGCCACAGGAGTGTCGGACCTCAAGGGACATTCGCTGTAGCCACACAGGGGCCCAGGCTGTACCCAGCAGGGGGATGCCGTGATCCGAAGGGTGTGAAGGACAGCACCTACCCAGTGAGCACTCTCAGTCTCCAAGGCTTCCCCCGCATTACCGCTCTCACAGGCAGACAGAGACGGGGCGGGGGGGAGGCAGATCTTCAGAAAGCTGACAGTTCGGCGCACCCTTTAAGTGCAATATTTTTGGTATTTGTTCAACTTTTTGTTTTTAATTCAAAGAGAAATCTGAATTCAGGGAGTGGGTGAAGAGGACTCCTAGTGGTGGTACTGACCCTGGCCTCAAAGTGGGAAATCTCATCCAACAAACCAAAGCCCTGCAGCGGACGGAGCTCACCTCCTTACAGGTCTGCGCCACAGTCCACAGATTTGGGTCTTAGGTGCCAACAGAAGGAGCTCACTATGCTGGCTTTAAAACATGGCTGAATTCTGCTTCTGCCCTCTCACCTTATGGTTAAGGCTGAAACCTTCCCCAACTTACCCGGGACATGGGAGAACGGCGCCCAAGAACGACAAGAGACCAGATTCGATGCAAAAGCAACAAGCTATTGTTTAAACAGAGCTCTGGGCCAATACATATCCCACACAGGAGACAGCGGTAAAGGCCCCGAACTACAGAAGCGAAGGGTTTTTATGGGGAAGGGGTACGGACAGAGTACGGGATGGGATGGGATATTGTGGCAGCGTGTGGTTGGTTCCTTAAGGCAGTGGGGCAGTCCATGATTGGTCCCTGTCCTCGTCTTTGTTCTCTCTTCTTTCTTGCTCTGTTTGCACATTCTTGGGGCAGGATGTCCTTGCCCTCCTTGCACATTTTTGGAACAAACAACTTCCCGATACCGGGTTGTGACAGAACAGACATAACATGGAACATTCTTTACTGACCACCCAGTCCTGACCACCCAGTAATTGAAGTCGAGCTGCTCTATCCTTAAACTGCTGCTCTTTCACTTACACAACCAGAAAGTCAAAGTAGAGAAAGTGGTGTTTTCAGGCAGCATGGCCCACTGCCTGTGGGAAGGGAGGTAAGAGCAGTGAGGCTCACAGAGTATAAGAAATGGAAAACACACTGCAACAAGACTAAAAGTACAGGAAAAAGATCAGAGGATTTGAAAACAGAGCAATAGAAATGATCCAAAACAAAGCATACGGGGAAAGGAGCAAGGGAAACAAACACCGCTAGCGACCAGCGGGACAGTGGCAAGTGATCTGACACACGGGGAATTGGAACCTGGGAGCGAAAGGGGATGAGGGACTTCGAAGAAATACTGTCCAGAGCATTTTCAAAGTTGATGAAAACCATGAATCCACAGATCCAAGCTCAACAAACCTGTCCAGGAAGGGTGAAACATAAAGGAAGCTCATACGATGTCACATCGTATTAGAGTCACTTTAAAAAATCAGTGATCAAGAGAAAACCTCGAAAGCAGGCAGGAAAAATGGACACATTATATATCAAAGACGAGTGATTGGAATAAAAGCAGACTTCTTTCCAGAAGCCATATAATCCAGAAGACAGTAAAGTGGCACCCGTAGAGGACTAAGCTCTTAGAAATCATCAATTTGTAATTCTACACCCAGGAAAAATTTTCTGAAACATTAAGGCAAAAGAAAGACTTTTTTTCAGACATGCAAAACTCAGAGAATTAATCCCTCTTAGACTGGAACTACAAGATGTGTAAAAGCAAGTTTTTCAAGCAGAAGGAAAATGAAATCAGATAGAAATGTGGATAAATGTCAAGGACTAGAAAGTGTCAGAAAAGGTAAATATGTGAATAAGTGTATAATCTATTTTATAAATGTAAAAATCACTTAAAATATATTTGACTGTTTAAAGTAAAAATAGCAATAATGTATTGTTTGGTTTGTAATGTCTACAGAGGTAAAATGTCTGGCCATTCTAGCACAGAAGGTGGGAGAGAGGAATCAGAGACTGTTTATGGTTTTAACCCCCATGTGTGAAGCGGCACAGTCTTTTGAAATGGAATCAAATTAAAGATTCATATTGAAAACTGTAGAGCAGCCCTACACACACACACACACACACACACACACACACACACACACACACAATGATAGATAGCTAACAAATCATTAATGGAGATAAAAAGAAATCCTATAAAAAGGCTACTGCAAAAGAAGGCAGGAGAAGAAGACATAAAGAAAAATAACAGATGAAATGAATGTAAAACAAATAGCAAGATGGCATATTCAAACCCAGCCACATTGATAATTATATTAAATTTAAGTGGTCAATGTTGCTTAAAAGCTAGAGAGTGTCAATTTGAGTAAAAAGAGTACAAGACCCAACTAAATGCACTCTTCAAGAAACCTATTTTAAATATAAATACACAAATTAAAAAGTGAAAGAATGAAAAAGTTATATACTATGCTAACACTAATCAAAAGAAAGTGGGAGTGGCTATATTGCTATCAAAGTAGATTTCAGAACAGGGAATATGTTAATGGGGTCACTTCCTCAAGAGACTATCATAACCCTAAAAGTTTATACCACCAATAACAGAGTTTAAAAATACATAAAAGAAAAACAGAAGTACAGTTGAAGATTTCATCATTTAGATGGTTGCAGGAATACTAGCATCCCTCCCCCCCAGTTGAATCCCTGGAGATTGAAAGTCACTCTACATGGCAAAGGCCTATTAAGGTTGCAGTGGGGTGGTTTAAGATTGCTAATTAGCTGATGTTAAAATAGGAAAAAGGTAAATTAGCCTGCATTATTTGTGTTGGCCCAAGATAATCAGAGGGGTTCTTTTTATTTATTTATATTTATTTATTTAACACTGAGCTACATCCTCAACCCTTAATTTTCTTATTTTTTTCTTACTATGAGATAAGGTCTCACTAAATTGCTCAAGCTGGGCTTCAAATAGAGATTCTCTAGTCTCAGCCTCCCAGAGTGCTAGAACTACAGGTATGTGCCACCACACTTGGCTATTTTGTTAAAAATTTTAACAAAATTTGTTAAATGACAAAATTTTTAATGACGAAATTTGTGCCGGTTACTATGGTAGTAACAGAAAACAAATACAACTCTCACATGACTAACTAGTAAAAGTGAATAGATGAAAAATTGTGGGTTGAGGATTTAGCTCAGGGATAGAGCACTTGCCTAACAAGTGCAAGGCCCTAAGTTTGATCCCCAGCACCCCCCTCGAAATTGGTATAGGTTCAGAAGAATTGAACGACACAGTCAAAACCTAGCAATTTGTGTCCGAATCAGGAGAATAGATGCAGTGAGAACACACAACGTCTGAAGCTCTATCATGAAAGGTGATGGATGCACTTTCTGCCTTGGGAACCTCGTCTTCCCCTTTAGACCCGAGTCGTGATTGCTGTGTGGGGAGGAGGTGCAGGTGCCCTAGACAGGCCGTGCTTTGGTGTACCTGACAGCCCCAGCTGGGATCCATGCCAAGAACCACCATCGTCCACCAGGTTTGAGAGGGAACAAGTCTTCTGAGGGTTTCAGTCTCCAGCTGTCAAGACACCCAGCTGACGCCAGCAAGAGGAGACACGAGCTGTTGCAGAAGTAAACTGCAGATGCACGAGCGGAATAAACCTTGTCATCTTTTTTCTTTGATAAATAAGACGTTTATTTCTCACTCAAGTCACAGAAGCCTCAGGTAGGCCATCTGCAGCAGCTCATCCATCACTGGGGCTAGGCGCCTTCTGTCAGGCCGACACCATGTGTAGTTGCCAATCCTGATCCAAGATGGTCTCTTGGGCTGCAAACATCACACCTCATCCTAGTAACAGATATTGGCGTGGACAATTGATAATGTCAGTCTGCCATTCTAACCTCAAAACACTGACATATTTGCATATCGTAAAATTCTATAAAGTGTATAATTCATGGGTTTTGGTATAGTCACAGCATTGTGCAACCATTGCCAATATTTAATTCCGGAACATTTCCATCACCCCCGAAGTAAGCTATACCCATTAGCAGTCATTTCTCATTCCATGTAATGTCCCCATTCCCTGGCAGCCACTCATCTACCTTCTTTATCCATGGATTTGCCTGTTCTGGACATTTTGTATAAATGGAATCATAGAATATGTGGATTTTTATGTCTGGTTCCCTTCATTTAGCATAATGATTCCAAGGTTTGCCCCTGTTGCAGCACACATCAGTACTTGCTTTTTATGGCTATACCACAATTTGATTATCCATTTATCACTTGATGGACATCTGGGTTGCTTCCACTTTTTAGCTGTGATGAATAATGCTGCAACGAACATTTTGCACGAGTTTTTGTGTGACCCGTGTTTTCAATTCTCTTGGTTAAATACCTCGAGTATATACCACCATCTCAGAATTGCTGGGTCATATGGCAACTCATGTCTAACTTGTGGAGAAACTTCTAAACCATGAGCTGTAGTGGCCATTATATTTTACATTCTCACTAACAGTTTATGAGACTTCCAATTTCTCCGTATCTTTTTCAATGTGAGTGTTCTTTTCCATTTCTAAATTATATCCATCCTAGAGAGGGTGAAACGATATCTTTTGGTTCCGATTCGCATTTCCCTACTGACTAATGATGGTGAGCCTGTTTCCGTGTAAGTATTTATTGACCATTTGTGTATCTTCTTGGAGAAATGTTTATTCATGGGGTTGGAGTTTTAGCTCAAATTGTGGGGCATTTACCTAGCAAATGCAAGGCCCTGAGTTGGATCCCCAGCACCAAAAAACAAAACAAAACAAAACAAAAGTCTGTTCAAACTGTTTGCTCATTATAATTGGGACTTTTTTCTTTTTTACTGTTGAGTTGTAAGAGTTCTTTATATATTCTGGACAGTAGACTCTTAACAGTATATAGCTTATAAATATTTTCTCATTGTGGATTGTCTCTTCACTTTCTTTCTTCCTTTTTAAAAATTCTTCTTTTGTTTTGGCAGCACTGGGGATTGAACGTAGGCCTTTCATACTAAGCTACATCTCCAGCCCATTTTTTTATTTCTTATTTTGAGACAGGATCTTGCTAAGTTGCCCACTATTGGCTCAAACTTGTGGTCTTTCTTTCTCAGCCTCTCAAGTGCTGGGATGACCAGTGTCCTGGGTGACTGAAGCCACCTTGTATGGTGTCATGGTTTAGATCTAAAGTGATCCCTGTGAGTCTCATGTGTCATAAGGTGGGGCCTAGCCAGAGGTCAGACCTGGGTGGAAGAGGTAGGTCATTGATGATGTGACCTGGAGGGGTGTATTCTTGTCACTGGCTCTTCCCTTCTCTCTCTTTCTTGGCCACACTCATGTACCACACCCTTTCTGGAGTTGACTGACCAGGGACCGAACCCACTAAAACTGTGAGCCAAAATAAACCTCTCCTCTGTTAAGATGCAGGCCCTGGGTATTTTGTCTTAGCAGTGAAGAATATAGTAGAGTCACAGCCCCACCCCACCCCATGATGGCTGGGGCAAGAGGCATGTGCCACAGCTCTGTGGGATTAGGCTGGGGCTAGACTTTGCCTTTTGGATGTGTGCTGGGGATTGAACCAAGGGCCTCGTGCATACTCTTGCATACCAAGTGCTATACCACTGAGCTACAATCCTAGCCCCTAGAGTTCATCTTATTTATTTATTTATTTATTTATTTTTTGGTTTTGGGGATTGAACTCAGGGCCTTCTGCTTGCTAGGTAAGCACTCTAGCACTTGAGCTAAATCCCCATCCCCCCTAGAGCTCATCTTAAACTGCATTACTTCATGGCTCCTTTTTGTTCTTCTCTTTTACTTCTCTTGCACCCATGCTACTTTCTCCTCAGGACATTTCCTCAGTAAGCTACAGACATTTGTGTTCAGTTGTCAGGTTCTGCTTCCAGAAAACCTGGCCTCAGATGGAATGCCCTGTCGGATCTAGAATTCCAGTTGGCATCATCCTTCTTCCCTGTTTGCCTTCTTCCCTGACGTAGTCTAAAAGCCAGCAGGCTGGGACAGGCAAAGTAGATGTCTGCGTGGGTGCAGGAGTTTGTGATTGCCTGGCAGCCTGGTGGAAGGTGTTGGAACTTGAGCAGAGAGAAGACGGTGTTTCTGTGGGGAAAGAAGTGATCCAGGAAGCCGGGAATGGGATCATAGTGCCCCAGCAGGTGAAGAGGGAGACTGCACACCTGGGCGATACGTGGAGGTTAGTTACCTGTAGGACAACTGATTCACTCTCTACTTATATTGCGGCCAATAGGAACCAGATTTCTCATTGTCAGAAAGGGACCTAAAAATATGGGAAGAGAGAAAAATGAAAATAAACTCAGTGGCCGTGGATTGAATTTGGAGGTATCTGTAGGAACTCATGTTTCCAGTATGCATCTGCCCTCTGTATTGGAGGGTTCCACATTCAGAGATCCGGCCAGCTTCAGGTCTAAAATGCTTGAGAAATAATTATGTCTGTGCTGAATACAAACAGACTTTCTTCTTGTCATGATTCTCTAAGTAATGCAGTATCACAACTATTTATATAGCATTTATGTCATCTTAAGTATTATAAGTAATGTAGAGATAAAATATACTGGAAATTGGGGTGCAGCTCAGTGGTGGACTGTGTGCTTTGCATGTACCAAACCCCAGGTTTGATCCCCAGCACACACATGCACACACACAGAAATATGTATGCAGGGACTACACCATTTTTTCTTTTGAGACAGAGTCTTACCGTACAGTTCAGGCTGGCCTTGAACTCATTATGTAGCCAGGCTGGCATCGAACTTGCAGCACTCTTCCTGCCTTAGCCTCCAGAACTCTTCCCACCTCAGCCTCCAGAGTGCTGGGATTACAGACCTGTGTCACCATGCCTGGTTACAGCACCATTTTATATGAGACTTGAGCATCTGTAAATTTTGATATAAGTTGTGGGAGGTGGTTCTGGAATCAATCTGCAATGGAGACCTGGGTATGACTCCATGGAGATGAAGAAATAAACACAGAAGAAGATGTATGTGGCCACTTAGAGAGCCTCAGAATATCCCCTTCCCAACACCAATGAGCACCCTTAACATTTAGATCTTGGTTTCTAAATATCACTCACCACTTAAGAAAGCAGGGCTCCTTGGTGTAATGGCTGACTTCAAAGCTGGGGAAGAAAGTGTAAGATAAATAAGAATTTTTTTTTTCTGGAAAATGAGGAGATGCTCAAAATACAATGAGAAAAATTCAAAAAGAACACAAAATCTAGCATGGAGAAGCTGCCGCTGACCAGATCTAGGAAAAGTTGAGCATCAACATGTACAGGTACAAAATAACCATGTTGATTATGATCATTATGTATGCAATGTACCAATACATGTTCTTGGTAAAAAATAATAAAAAAAATTTAAAGAAAAAAAAATAAATTATATTAAAGCAAGTTAGAATCTATTGGGGGAAAAAACCAGAAATTTATGAGTTCACATTGATAAGAATAAATAAGTGAATACATACCTGGGAAGAAAAGAAAGATCTTATAATAGAATCCATCTCACAAATGTAGAATGAATAAGAAATTAGAAAAATCCTCATTTGGCGAGTATCATGGTTATAACTAATTCTGCCAAGATTTATCAATGGATGCTAAACTAGTAGGGGAAAGTTTATGAGGAATAAGATACGTGGGATCCAAGAGGAAAAGAGCAACTTGATGCAGAGAAATGCTACGTCAATCTAGTGATCCATATCATCAGTAATGGGTCAAATCTAAATCTTATCTCGCCCATAGGACCCAACGAAAACACAGTAGCACTTTTGTGATAATACATGCTAAAATGAATAACTTGTGTTGAATTATAGGAAGCATTGGACAAACCCAAATTGCAGGATGTTCTACAAAATGATTGTCTTGAAATAATCCAAGGTGTCAAGGTTGTGAAAGTTCCCTCAAAGATGACTAAGGAGCCCCATGGTGACGCACGCACTGTGTGATCCTGATACGGGACATTGTGGAGACATGAGGCTGAGTGCAGTGTGTGGGTGTAACATATCAACCCTGATTTCCTGATTTTGAAGGCTGCAGTGTGGTTGTGTGGCAACGTGTCCTTATTTGCAGGGAATAAATAAATACTAAGGAATTGGGGTGGTGACAAATCCTGTCACCAAATTGTCAAGATGTGTCAGGATGTGTGGAAGAAAACAATCAGAAAATGTTCAAAAGTTTTTTTTTTAATACACTCTGCTTGCGACTCTTCAGTGAACTTGAAATCACATTAGAAGAAAAAGAGAGAAGAAAACTGCCTTAATCTCACGGCTCACATTCCCTCCCTACCTTGTGTCCCAGCCTCCCTCCATGTTTCTTGGGATTTTCTCCCTCATAAACCATTTTACTCTCAAGTCCTTTTCTCAGCATCAGCTTCCTGGGGACCCAAAGACCCTCTCTGTTGCCCTGTTGTATTGTCTCTGTCGCATACCTCACTGCTCTAAAATCATCTTCCTCATTCGCTTGCTTGTTTTTTGTAGTCCCTAATACAACACCTGACGCCTGTGGGTGCTCAGTAAATATCTGTGGAATGAATGAAAGCAGCATCTTCCCACCTGGGGGCCCCAGAGGCCTTCGAGTTGTTCTCAGGCTTCGAGTCCACCCAGAGGAGCTGAGACTCAGCTGGAGATTCCAGGCTGACTGCCCCAGCTCAGTCAAACTCTGGGCCACACTTATTTTGGTTCCATTTGGAATTTAAGGGGAGCAGAAAGTGCACCTCAAAACATGCCACTTTGGTGTAAGCATCATTTTGAGCGGAAGATGACTGAGAATTAACAAATGCAGAAAGTATTCTCTGAGCTTGACTTATCTGCCTAAAAGCAGGGCGTAAGTTTCCCTCTCAGGAAGGGGTCTCCACCTGCCTCCGGGCCAGGGACAGAAGAATGACCCTTATCGCAGACAGGGAGTCGACCTGAGATGAAGAGACCTTATTAAAATAGCCCCGATCTTTTATTAGTTTCCCTGTACATTTCCTAGTAAGTTCCCTGTGATTTATTATCCCTGGAAGACCAATTGTCTTTCTTTTCTTAAAAGTATACCTAAAACTCCAAGTCTAACTACTTCTTTGAGTTTCCCTTTTCTTGAACTCTTGGGAATGTAAATATTGCCAAATGCCATGCGTGGGACTTCCCTCTCGTTAATCTGTCTTTTGTTGGTTTAATTTGCAAGCGCCCAAGCACTAAACCTAAGAGGGTAGAAGTTTTCCCTCTCCGACGGAATATAAGCAAGCAAATAAATGTAATACCTTTCTCTTTAACAAAAAAAAAAAAAAGCTTAAAATAATAGAGCTTATGAGACTGGGGATTTAGCTCAGTGGTTAAAGTGCTTGCCTACCAAGCACAAGGCCCTGAGTTCGATCCCCGGCACCAAAATAATAATAATAATAGAGCGTACTTACTCAGCTCACATGACAGAAGGAAACGCTTGGAATTTAGAGACGCGTATCCCACGCTGCCCGCTAGTTGGTAGCGAAGCCCAGATCAGGGCTGGCTGCTGTTCTTGCTCCCTAAATATCAGGGCTGTTGAACAGTGTCTCTTGTCCCCGCCGGCAGCTGAGCTCAGAGTCTGTCCCCTCTTGTCTTAGTTAGGTTTTCAGAGCCAATGGTCATAAGGGAGCAGATTTAATAGGGGACATTTATAGATTACAATATTCACCCAGAAGCCAAATGCAGAAGGTGCCGAATGTCCATCTAGGCACTGGAGACCCAAAAGATCCAATTGAGGGCTGGGAGCCCACAGCACTGTCCATGTAGGTCCGTGTCTGCACGTGATGGCTGGAAAGATCTTTCCTGGAACCAGGATACGATGCTCGCAGCAGAGATGACAACCAGAGCTCCTCCGAAGCAACAGCAGCCATCCTCGATGACAGCAAGGCCCCGAGCTCCTTCCTCGACGAGGACAGCCGAGCCCCCTCTGGAAGAACCAGCCGCAGCAGAGCTTCTCCTGGGAAACAGCCCGCCAACTAGCTACAGCTCCCACTCTGCCTTATGCTGCATCAGCAACGACCCTCAGGTGGATCTCGTACGCCCAGCATCACACCAACTCAGTCTGGCTGGGCGGTCTGGCTCAAATTGACCATATTAGGTCCGCCACACCTCTGGAGCAAATTTGGGGGAAGGCCAGAGTGAACCCATCTCCCATTTATGGTCATAAACTCACTCATTAACTGCTCCCAGCTGACCCGAGGAGATAGGCATCATCCCCATCTTATAGATGCCGAAATGAAGGCCTAGTGAGAATTACTGAGAATGACTTAGAAATCCGAATCTAGGGGATTGCTTTCAGTAAATGGCCACATTACTCCTTTGGAGAACATGCGGCGATGCATGCAAACCATCGGTAAAGCTCCGCCAAGTGCTGGTCCTGCTGGATCCCTCTTAATGCAGAAATAAGGCTTCTCTGCTTGGAGCTCATTCATTGTGTGCAAATGGTGCTAATTGCTTCAAAATAGTGTGTTGCCTTAAGTAGGTTAAAGTCCCCTTCTGAAATCCTGTTTGTACTATTAATTTGAGCAACAAACTCTTGATGGAGTCAGGCAAGCTCCAACCAGGCAAGGCTGGGAGAGGGATTACAAATCTGACTCCTCTGAGCTGGGACTTGGGGTGGCGGCTGACATGCGCTTGCCAGCTTCGCCAGCTCGAATCCGTGGCAATGACGCCGGCCACAGGCAGCAGTTGCTGGAATTCATAAACGTTGGACTAGAAATGAAGTGGCTTCTCCTCATCTGCGACCAGAGAACCTCAATATTTTTGCCAACACAGTCTTGCCAAGGGGGGTCCTGCTGTGCTGACTTTAATGAAGGGAGAAGACTCAATTATAATTAGCATGCTAATTGTTTCCATGCAAATGAATGTGGAGAAAGGACTTGCAAACAGTTTATTTTCTTAAGTGGGTTACATGATGCCCCCTACAGCCCCGTTCATGATGTTCCGTGGTGCAGCGGACAATTTCGTTCCCTAAATAGCACAAGTTCAGCCCAGGGTCTTCGTACTGAGCTATGTCCAGCCTGGCCTTGAACTTGTGATCTTCCTGCCTCAGCCTCCCAGAGTGCTGGGGTTACAGGCATGCACTTTCACACCCAGCCCGTGGGAGAGCTGGGGGGAGATGAAATAAACCCACCCAGGACCTATCTTCTAGGACTCAATGTAGAGCTCAAAGGTGAGAGTGCTAAACTCCATTGGATAGGGCTCCAGAAGCAACAGAAATCAATTCAGGATAATTGAAGAGAAAGGTAATGTATCAGGAGGGTCAGGGAACAGGGATTTAAAAGCTGCTTTTGCTAACCACCCTGCCTTGCTGGCCTCCAGACAGGTAACTAAAAGTAGGATAAAGGCTGGGCTTCTTGATCTTCATATTTTATCTGTCTCTTTTTGGTACTGCAAACTTTGGTTCAGATTCCTGCTCAAATCTGCACAGTCATGTTAATCAGTTAAGGTGCGCTTATCTAAAAAGCTGGTAATGCCAGTCCAACATTTCCCTAATCTCTCCTCCCCCTTCGAGGTTGGAGTCACCTAGATAAAATAACTAAAATATTTTCAGGATCTACAGGGACATCGTAATCAACAGCTTAGTAATAATAAACTTCTCTAATGACCTGTTCCAGACCACTGGAGTGGTGCCAAGCCCTCTAGTCATTGCCCTACACCCAAAGGAGGCCCCAGTCATTGTCCTAACTAACCCCGTTGTCCCTCTAACCTCTTCTGTCTGAGTCCTCTTCCTCTCCAGCTATCTGAAGTTCAAGAACAATGAATCTAGCCACACAGGAGCTTCCAGCCCCAGCAGGACCCTGCAGAACCAGCCCTAGATGATGGTCACCCAGACCCCAGTTTGACCCAGACTGCGTAGCTATACTTGCTCTTGCCCGCCTTCTATTACTTCCTTATAGGACCCCAAGACTTTCAGTCACTGGGCTTCTGGATTTTCCCCAGTGTGGCCACACTGAGAATAAATTCCTTTCCTGTGTTTACTCCCGCTGGACTCCTATTTAGTCCACTGAGCCTGGTCTGTTGGGACCTGGTCTCTGGTTACAGTTAGGAGAGGCAAGCTGGGCAGGGGCTGAGGAGCACTGGGCAGCACAAGCAATCTGGGGGACACCTCGCTGTTCCGACGACCTATCTTAAGCTACCCTGGTGTCCTAGTGTGCCCCAAGCCACTGCCTCTCCCCGGATGCCCACCATCTCCTCTTACCTGTATCCGGGCTTCCTCTCTGGCCACCCACCAACACAATCTCTGCACAGCAGCCAGAAAGACATTTGCAATCAGATGATGGCACCATATGCTTAAAACCCTCTGCAGCCCCAGTGCTTGGGTCTTTGTTTCTAATATCATCCTTTTGTCAAAGGAACTGGGGCTCCTTGGAGAAATGGCAGGGCCCAGGCCCAGGCAGGAAGTGAGTCTGGACCATCTTAGTCCTGGAGAGTAAGGCACAAACTGATGGGGCTACAGCAAAGGGATGGCTACAGGTCAGGTGCAATTTGTTCCCAGCCAACCCTGGGGTGGGGGGTTTGTGTGCTGGTAACTTAGTCCCCAGGATGGTGATGTGAGAGGTGGTGAGGCCTTTAAGAGGTGGCATCTAGCAGAAGATAATTAGGTTACTGGGGAAGGATTAATGCTGGTCTCTGGGAGTGTGAGTGGGTTGTTATGAAGGATTGAGACTGCTTCCCCCTTCTTTCTACCTCTCTGGCCTCCTGTCTTGCCTTGCGATCTCTTCCGGGTATGCTCTGCCATTGCAATGCCATCCACCATGGGACCTTCACCCGAGCTGAGCAAATGATGGCACCATGCCCTTGAGTCTCCAAAACAGTGAGCTAAAAAAACCTCTTTTCTTTAGAAATATATAGCCTCAGGTATTTTCTTACGGCAACAGAAAATGGACTGATACAGGTACACAGGAGTTGACCAAAAGAGCCCTAATGGCCACCATTGAGAAAAATGAAACAAAGCAAGTAACATAGGGTTAGAATATGACCCAAAGTAGAAAGTCAGTATCTATGAGTCTATACCCAGATCCACAGCTTAGAGACCCACCAACCCCCCCGAGCAAAACATCAGTCAAGACCATATTGAAGGACCATCTGCCGATCACCTGACACCTCAAAGGTGTCGGGGTGGTCAAACCCAGGGCAGGTCTAGGAAACAGTCACCCCCAAGAGGATCTTGAGAAGACACAACCACTAAAAGTACCATAGGACCTTGGATGTAATCCTGCTGCTGAAAAGGGGCATCAGATGAAAGCTCATGAAGCCTGAATAAAGTGTAGACTTAGTTCATGAAAACAAGCACATTGGTTCCTTAGCTTCAGGGTTGGCAATGGGGGAAACTGAGTCGGAACCTCTCTGTGCACCTAAAGCTACTCTCAGAGAAAAAGATTATTAAAACATAAAAGAAATAACAAAAGCCTTTGGTGGTTTCTGACCATGCCCTGGCCTGGGCCCTCCCTGCACCTCTCACGTCACCCTCTCTTGAGCTGGGACACAGTCTTTGCTCTTGGTGCCCTCCTAGGGTTCTCCTCTGCTTGCTCCATCTCCCCCATCCCTTCCTCTCTCTCAGTTTCCTTCCCTCTAGGCCAAGTCCTTCTCATCTTTCATATTCCAGTTTAAATGCCACCTATTTGGAGAAGTCATCCTGAGAACTATCTAATGTGTCTCTCCTGTCACTCTTCATCACGGCTGACATTTATTTCCTGCATTGAATTTATGCCAATCTGCCCTTATTTTATGTACTCATTCACCTGTTTATTCCTTGGCATCCTCGGGAGAATGAGTCCACTGGTTCCCACGGAAACCCTAGCATCTTTCAGGGACCACGGGTGGAGACACATGGAGAATGTGTGTCTGCTGACTTGTGCTAAAAGGGACCTTGCTCGGCGTCTGTTGTGCACCCCAGCTCTGGGCTTCTGACCTCCCCGCTCTCGCTCATCCTGCGTGGAGCTGCAAAGCGATGCTCCTTAAATACAGCTCCTGTCCTGGACGTCGCACAACCTGGAAGAGACTGCTGCTATGTAATTATAGCTACTCAGTTCCACATCACTGTAAGTGCTTGTAATTGCGTAATTAGGACCCACAATGTAACACAATCATTAACACGTTGTATACCTTGGCCGTTTCTGAACAATAATTTTGTCAAAGCACCGAAAGTAATTAATTTAGTGTGAGGCTGGATGGAGGAAGCACACAGAGGAGAGAGAGAGAGACAGAGAGAGCTTTTCCCTTTGTCTTGCTGGTGGCGATGAGCGGGAATGCGATATCTTTAAGAAGCTATTTTTCAGATTCTCTTGCCCCAAAGCATCCCACGGAGCTGGGTGCTGTGTTATTTGTGGAATCTTCCAAAAACGGATGAAAACCCGTCTGTCTTGGCGCTCAAGGCACATTCTCAATTACCTGTGTTGGTGGAGCGGAGACCGTCCCCATCTTGGGAAAGGGCGTTTTCCAAAGTTAAAGACAATTTTTATCCATGAGGGTGGGGCAGGAGGGCAATGGAGAAGCCAGGCTTCCTGGGGACAGACCTTCACTTTGGGGTGAAGGGAAAGATCGGGAGATAGAGGGGGGGTGACATGACGCGTGAATGTACTTACGTTCCCCAATTCTACACTTAGAAATAGCCTGAATGGTAACTTTCATATTATGCATATTTTACCACAATAAAAAGAAACCCAGTGATATATATTTTTAAAAAACTCTATATTTTTTAGTAGTCACAATATTCTGATGGCGGGAAAGTCAGCTTCATGCTGTGGAGAGAGTAAGGCCACATTCTTTATTTTTAAAATTAGAGATAAGAAGAAACTGGAAATAAGTCAAAATGGTAACAGACTATTTCTGAGAGGGAATGATTTTTACTGTCTTCTCAGGGCTTCTGTTTTTCCAATTATATATTCTACAATAAATGTCTATGGATCTTTTGTAATCGGATAAAACATAAGCAGATGCATATGGTGGATACACTTAATGGCCCTGAATTGTGCATTCTGGAGTGGTTACTGTGGCGAATTTTGTGTTATGTATATTTTACTATAATAAAAAGAATTTGTGTGTGTGTGTGTGTGTTTGTGTGTGTGTGCATGTGCTAAGGCAAGGAGTTCTAGAGACACTGCTGCCTAGGCTTTCTTGGGTTGGAATTGCCCTGTTTTGCCACCGCCCCACCGCCCAGCCTGCTGTGTGGTCCAGCGGGAGGGTGTAGGCTGGGGGAGGGGCAATGGCTTTAACCATTTCTAGGTACAACCCAAGTTGGAGGCTTGACTCCACTGGGCAGGCAGTGCCGGGCGTGCACTCTTGCAGATTAGATTTTGTTACAGCAGGTGTTCTGAAGGATTCACTCAGTTTTTTGCGATTCAAATTGAGGCCAGTTTAGAGAGAGCTCTCCTATTACTCTTGAGGGAAAGGCTGCGGAATGGGATCCAGATACGTGTGATTGTACAAAAAATATTCGATCTGTAGAGGACAAACTGTCCTCAAGAACAGAGTGAGACCACATCCTTTGACACTTGTTACAAATACCGACCCATTTTATGAGCGAAGTGTTTAAAATTTTTTTTTATTAGTACATTTTTGTAGTACATAATAATCACATTCCCCCTGGGGAGTTGGTACATGTAAACAGCACATCTTAAAAATCTTAAATTCCTTTTCCCTTTCCACTCTCATGCCGTCTCTTGGTCCCCTTCCCATTTGCAAAAGAACTAGCTCACTATCTGCTATTATCTATCTTTTCTTTTGCACTTTATTTATATTTTGAGTTTCTCATAATAAGGCAGCCATGTTTTACTCAAGCTTGTGTGTGATTTATTTCACTTCATGGTATGGTCTCGAGGTGCATCCGGACTTCAAGTTATATTGCAAAGCTACAGGGATGCAAACAGCATGGCACTGGCAAAAATAAAAACAGACTCGTGGATCAAAGGAACAGAATAGAAGATGTAGGACAACCCCAGGCACATTCAGCCATCTGATCTTTGACAAAAGGATCAAAAACTTACGCTGGAGGAGAGATGTAACAGAGGCTGTAGCGTGTTCACCCTCCTGAGGCACACACGTGGTTTTCTTTACTGTAGGGTGGAGGAGCAAGGGGAGCATCCATAGGGAGGTCAGACATGACTTCATTAAAAGGATATCATCAGCCCAAAGTGGTGGCCCAGGCCTGGAATCCCCGCACTCTGGGAGGCTGAGGCAGGAATATTGCAAATTTGAGCCCAGTCTGAACAAGTCAGCTACTTAGGGAGACCCTGTCTCCAAATAAAAAAGGGCTGGGGATGTAGCTCAGTGCAAAGGCCCCGGGTTTGATCTCCAGTGCCCCCAACCTCCAACCCCGAGAATATCATGTAGCTGTTACCACCCGGGATAACTGGGGCTCGGTCCTGCCCAGTGCAGAGCATCAGAGCTGTCTCCTGGGCCCCTCCTCCTGCTGCAGCTTGTGTACCCTCCAGGGAACTCTGAACCTCCAGGTGGGGCCAGGCTGCCCGCTGGGGATCTGAGCTGTGTGCCAGACTGTGCAGGGCGCCGAGGACAGAAGCAGACACAAACAGTGACGGCCCATGGGGATCTCCGGGGTTGGACGACCTGCGGGCAGGGGCGGCAGCGTGGTGAGGGCAGCGCAGTTGAGGGGAAAAGTCCTGAACGGGCTGCTGTAGGCTGTGTTTTTGCTGCCTTAGAGGCTGCATTCACAGCGGCGAGCATTCTGAGCCTCCCTTATCCCATCTGTGAGATGGGCTGAGGATAGGTTTGAAGTTGGTACCATAACAACAAGGGCTGTGACTTGTGGCGAGTGGCCTCAGGATTTTAGACTTCCAACCTCAGTGCCAGAGACCAAACCCAGGTCAGGATGCTCCAGCGTGCCCTGAAGTAAAGGAGGTAGGCAAGAGGGGTCAGGGCAGCCTGGAATCCGGGCAGCCTCAGGAGCGATGCTTGCTACCTTTGTTCTTTCTTCCAATAGAGTGTCACTGAGCTCCTGTGCTGAGCCGGGTCCTGGATCTGGCACTGGGGACACTAAGGTGAACAAGACCAAGCGGAGAAGATGGCCAAGGCCCCTGCTCATGGGCGCGCACACAGAGCCTGGTCCCAGAAACACGGAAGTTACCGAGGTGGGGAGATGAGCAGCAAAGTCCCCTCTTCTCACAGCTGACTGACCACCCCTGACACCAGGGAGCAGCCCTGGCCTGGTGGTCTCCATCGCTCCCTGGCTATGTAAACTTGGGCAGGTTAAACCCGGTGCCTCAGTTTCCCCATCTGTGAAACAGCAAACATCTAACAAAGAGGGTTGTTTTAAGAATCAAATGAATTCCTACAAGTGAAGTGTCTGCAGCTGAATCTGACACTCAGCGATATTTCAAGGAGTTGGTCTTTTGGTCTTTCTAGATCCTCTTCTGAGCTGGCTTAGAACTGTCCCCCTGTGTCCAATGGTCCCTGGGCCCGGGGGAAGACATAGTCCTCTGGGAATGACAGAGGTGAAGGCAGACCCCATAGCGGCCCTGGATGGGACCCTGATTCCTGCTTTTGGACAGAACAGAGTCAGGCCTTACGGTCCGATGAGGAAGAACCGAGGCCTGGTGGTCAGGTAGACCTGGGGTGGCTTCTCAGCTCAGCTTCCTTGCGGCTGTGTGACCCTGGGAAGGCTGCTTGGCTTTCTGGAGCTCTGGATTCCTTAGCTGTAAAGTCGTGAACCTAGATCATACCCTGCAGGATGGTGCCACTTACCCGTTGCTGGCTGCCCTGCAAGCTACCCCCGTTCAGTGGTTTCAGACTGCAGCCATCTGTTCCCCTCACGCGTGTGTGCATCAGAGTTCCGGGCTGGGTGCAGCCAGGCGCATCTTCTGCTGGCCTTGGTTGGATTAGTCAGGGCCCCTGTGGTCAGTGGGTGGTGATCGGTGGTCAGTGGGTGGCCTCACTCACTGGTCGGGTGCTTGGCTGGCTGCTAAGTGGGGCGACTGGGCCATGTGGCTGTCATCGTCCAGAGGCCAGGCTGGGCTTGTCCGGGGTTGTGCCAGTGCCAGGGTTCCCAAGAGCCGTGAGAGAACAAACTCTACTACGTCGACTGTGTCAAGAGTGGCCAAAGACCAGATGCCAGAGGTGGAGAAATTGATGGAAAGGGAGCATTTGGCCAGTTTTGCTATCTATCTTGTTTGTCTTGAGGATAAAATGAAATAGCAGAAACCAAGACTGGTGGCCTGTGGCAATAGTCCCAGCTACTTAGGAGGTCGAGGCAGGAGAATCACTTGATTCCAGAACTTTGAGGCCATCCTGGGCAACATAGTAAGACCTTGTCTCTTAAAAACGAAAATAAATCTACGCCTGGTGGCGTACATCTGTAATCCCAGCACCGCGGGAGGCTGAAGCAAAAAGGTTTGAAAGTTTAAACCCAGCCCGGGCCATTTAGCAAGACTCTGTCTCAATATAAAAAATAAATTTAGTTTAGAGATAACATGACTAAAGAGCCTAGGAGCCTTGAGTGTCAATAAATGAATTAACAATGATTACATTTCTGTTTTCTAGGATTTTAGTACTGAAAAGGTTGGTGCTGTAATTATTAATAATCATTTAAATTGATAGTATTGAGCAGTCATTGGAACTCCGGGCAGGGCCCGGTCTGTTACTCTTGGCACTTTGAGGACGATGGCCCCGGGCGGGCCCTAGAGCCTGGCAGACTGACTCGCTGAGGGAACCAGGGCTCGCCTCCTCCCCTGCACGCCTGCACACAGCCTGGTGCCGAGAACACTGCCATTGGTATTGGTATAAAATCGGTGTCTCCACCTCCACCTTGCACACAAAAAGGCAATAAGCCTCGATCACTTTTCATTTTTGTTTTATTTTGACCCGCATCCCACCTTTCAAAGGGCCAGAGGCCGGGAGCTGTTTGTAGATGCTTCCCTCCAGCTGGCCCTTTCTTCTGCTCCCAGCTCCCTGAAGGCGCCTCCTTCCCCACTGTTTCATCTCCCACCTTCTGCTGCAGCCTACAACTGCCTTGGGGGCTCCTCCTGGCTGCAGCCTCAGCTTCAGGGGACTCCTAAGGGGATGAGGGGGACTGGGCCACAAGGCTCCTCCAGGTAAGGATGACACAGGCCGGAAGTGCTGGGTACTTCTGTCTACTGCTCCAAATATGCAGCCAAGACACAGCCTGGGTCCTCCTAGACTCCAAGGAGTGGTTGCTCCCATCTGTAAGGTAAAGGAGTCCCCTCACGTGGCACCTTCTCAAGGGCTCCAGGGACCTCTGAGTGGTTCTGAAGCGCTACTGTCCTCCACCCCACGAAAAGGCTTAGTGCTCTGAGCCCAGGTCAGCGAGTCAGTTGATCCTGCGCCATCCCTCACTGCAAGAAGCAGCAGACCCTCGTAGTCTCGGAACCTCGGTGGTCTAAAATGTGAGGTGTGGTGTTTTTTTGCAGTGCTGGGGATGAAACCCAGGGCCTCACACATGCTGGGCAAGAGCTTTGCTACCGACTACACCCCCAACTCCAAAATATGAGTAACTTTTATCTTGAGCATCCCTCAGATCTTCTCAGGGGCCTCTGCGGCTTCCGCCTCAGACAACTCCCTCCTAAGAGGCCAGAACACAGAGAAAGGGGAGGAGGGTCCGAGAAGAACCCCTTCTTCCAAGCTGGCTCCCTCCCTCCCAAGACAGCAGCTCTTCCGAGACCCGCTTTGGAGCTGTTCCTGGGCTGGGTGCTTCTTGATGGTTCTCACAACATCCTTCTGAGCCCAGCAGGGGCAAACCCATTTTATGGATGTAGGAATTGAGAATCTGAGAATTTAAGAAAATTTCCTTTGAGTTCAAGATTCAGAGGTGGAGCATGATTGATTGGTGTGCATGGAGGCGGGATCGGCACAGCCAGGAGGGGCCTGTGGCCAGGTCCTTGGCTACATTGCCTCGTGAGAGGACACGGGGGAAAGAGGTTGCACTGAGCTAGGGATGGCCAAGTTTGAGCCACACTTTTAAGGAACAGGAAGGTCTTTGGATTTTTTTCTACTAAGGAAATTTTCTTAAACTCTCTGAGCTTCAGTTTTCTCTCCTGCACAGTGGGATTTTTGTGAGGATGAGGAGAGTGATAGCTATGCAAACATGTAGTCCAGTCCACAGCATAAAACGAACAGGCGTGCACTGAACGTGGCTCCCAATTTACCTGGCTGGGGATTCCGCAGGGAGGTACCTGGGCCACCCTCCTAGCTGGGCTTGACTTTCTGACGGGGGGTTTCCAAGGCAGCTCTGTGTCCTGCAGACAGAGAGCTGCCAAGCCCCAGCCCCGGCCCCCGCCCCTGCCCCAGCCCTCGGCAAATGCTGTGGCGTCTGCATTTGTTTCAGCAGCTCTGCTCTTCCAGACAGGGCCTAGGCTGGGCTTTTCTTGTAAATATTGATAGAAGCCCCAGAAAGGAGACAAGAAAACAAAGGATGTTTTATTTATGATAGAAAAAGAAACCAACTGGGAAAAAAAAAATCCACAGGCCCAACAGGAGGGAGGAATGTTTAAATAAACCGTGATACATTCACTCGGCAGAATATTGTGCAACTATTGAAATGATGTTTACTGAGGGTTTGTAATAACACGGGAAAATGCTTATTCTAAAATGCTACGTGAAGAAAGGAAGCAGCTGAATTGTATACTCAGCATAATCACTCCTAGGCAAAATTTGAGATGAACAAAAACTGCACGGAAGAGAGGACTGGAGGGCATGTGCCACGGGAGGGGATCTCTTTGGGTGGCAAAACTGGAGAGTTTTTTAAAAATACTTTTCTCTATTTTCCAATTTTTTTTTTCTGTAACAGGCAAGGCTGGCTTAAAGTGGAAAACAACCCAGTCTTAATTATTTTTTTTCCTGAAGAAGAAAGAACTCTTATTGGAAAAGCAAGTCAAATGACCCAAAGAAAGCCAAGTGATAGAGGCCACTCTGATCCAAGAGCGGAAGGTCAACAGACCTCAGGCTACTCGGTAAGATCAAGTGGAAATCCTAAACTCTGACCCCACAAAGAGCTGTCACACTGTTACTCAGCTGCACACAGGGTATGGTGTCTGCAGCATCCTGGTAATTATGTTCTCTTTCACCCCTAACGTGTGAACTCTGCTTCTCTCCTGGGCAATGTAGCTTGTTCCATGCAAGATGTCTGTTTCACAAGTGTGGGTGTGATCAAAGCCTTTCCCTTATAGCCAGGCCCCACTGGAATAGCTGCGCCCCTGCCTTTCCTCTGTACCAAGATGGCACACCTGGGAGCAGCCTTTTCCTCTGCAGCTGGCGTGGTGCGGCCCAGCCGGCCTTCCCCTTCCTGGTCGGAGCATCTCCCAGGTTCCAACCCCTCAGGCAGGCTGATCGCACTGTTTGAAAGAACATTCCCTTCCCTCAGCCTTTCCCTTAGCGCCTGTGCAGCAGAGGTGTCTCCGTGCTTGTTTTATAAAATTGCTTGTTTCCCTCCACTAGGATGTGAGCTCCACTAGGGCAGAGATCTGCTGTGTCACAGCCCCCAGAACAGTGCTGGCCCAAATGATCTCATCAGCTCTGGTCTGTTGGTAATGACTATGACTGCTGGGATACTGGGTGGAAATGATTCTGAGACTATTAAAGGAGTCCTTTGGAAAAGATAGGGCATCGATTAGTAATGTCTGCCATGGGACCATAATGGAAGTAGATTGGCTGTACTATGTACTTCTCATTTCACCCCATCCCAGTCTCAGCTCTCCTCCTCATCATGACGACCACACTCACCATTAACTGGGGGCTGGAGATTTCGCTCTCTTCCTCTGGCAATCATCTCACTGGTCCCCACCCAAGGTATGCAATGGGCTTCGAAATGTGTCCCCAGGGTAGTCCCTTGTACCTTCTGGGCCTGGACTTTCCTGAACTCTACCCAGCTTCTCCTCCACCTGGCTCCTACCAGCGGCCTTCTCTTGGCCTGGGCCTGGCTCCAGCTGCTCCAGGTCCCTGACGGGCTTTGCCTCCCAAGCACATCCTCCCCTACCTGGCATCATAATGCCAAAGCCTCCTTGAGCCTGGTCACTGATACCATCTTTCCCACTCCCATCTCTTAAAAGTCCATGCCCGAGTATTCCTCTCCCCAGGGGCCAGCCATGGTCCTGGCTGGTTTTCCTTCCTTCCCGGTCTCCAATTTAGGAATAAACACAACTGCCTCATCTTCCCTTGCCCTAGACCAGGGATGGTGGCCTTGTGTGGTCCAGTAAAAGCTCTCTTCTCATCTCCATGCCAACCTCCTTCTCATTCTGTGCTTTAATTCTGCATCTTCCCAAAACACCTGCAGCACCAGCCCGATACCTGCAGTGGGCCTGAGCTCCTGCTGGGATTACCTGGGATTTGGGACAAACTTCACAGGGACACTGAGGTCCAAAGCATCCTATCTTCTCATCCACCAGGCCCTGTCCTGTGTGCTTCCTGTGTCCCCTGCTCCAGGCTGGTGACAGAGCTGCTTTTGGTCTGATCTTTGTCCCTCTTGGAGAGGGAATAAGGGCACTGGGGGTGGAGTGGATCCACCCCTCTTCCTTCCTTCCAGAAAGAATGAGTGTCTTCTTGAGGGTGGGTGTCCTCCATTCAGAATTTACCAAACCTGATGTGAAAGGAGATCCAGTGTCTGGCTGCACCAGCAAAACTTCTGGCTCTGCAGCTCTATGATGGACCAGCCCCTCCCTGGTCCTCCCTTGACTGATGAGGCTGATCAAGTGACCACATGGCACAGGCAGTGGCTTCCCCAGCTTCCAGACAGAGGCTGGGTCACCTGGAAGGATTTTGAGGTCCAAGGCAAGAATGTTGGTCAGGGAGAAATAGACGTGAGCAAGGGCCGAGGAGGCAGGTGGCCTTGGACCACATCAGCTCCTCTCTCTCCTGGGAACTCATTGTTTATAGACTCCATTGCATTCTAAGCGGACCTCCAGGAGAAGATGGCTCGTTTCTCCTCTTCCAGCACACAAAATTCCAGGGTACAAGGAAAAGTGGGGTGGGATAAATTTACTCTGCAGACAAGAGTGACTGTGGGCACCTTCGATTTCAGCCGATCCACAGCTCCAACCCCCTCTCTTTCTGGCCGAACGCCCAGCTCCTTCCCAGGCCTGCCCAAACCACCTCCCTTGAATTTTCCCACCTGTATCCCAGGTGCTTCTGGGCACATTAAAGGTGGGGCTCAGTGACCCACGTTCAGGAAGGGGCCCCGGAGGCTCACAGAGGCCCAGCCCATCTCCAGAAGGAACAGCTTGAGGGGCCTCTGAGGGCACTTAGAACTGTGGTTGGATAAGGCCATGCTCTAAGCTTTGGGAGGTCCTGGTGCAGCCCCCAAGAATTCAGATCTGAAGCAAGACTGTGGTCATCTATGCAGATGCGATGCCTTCTGGCTTGGAAGGCTGGTTCCCCAGCTATAGTATTCTGTGAAAAAGGCCTCTCCAGCCCCGGGGCGGGGAAGGACTCATCTGAGACCCTGAAGCCAGAGGAGATGAGGTTAGAATTCCCTTCTTCATAGCCAAATTCCTGGGCCCCTAGACTGACAGGCGGGGGTAGAGTCTGCTTTCTGGTTTGTTATGGGGAGGCCAGCAGCGGGGCTGCTAGACCCTGGTCTGAGGGACACTGGGGCCAGGCAGGGTCAGGACAGTGGGCAGAAGGGTGCCCCGCGGGGTCGGGACGTGCTGCAGCTCTTTAGGCACAAACCTGGGCGAGATGCGGTCAGCCAGGAAGCAGAGCGTGCGCCGGCGCCCCACACAGTAGACGCGGGTGTCCACCACGGCGCACAGGAAGGCGTCCGGGTAAGGTGTCCGGAGCGCGGCGCACTCGTACCACAGCCGCGTGCTGGCGCTACAGCGGTACACGCTGATGCCCAGGCTGCGGTTCAGGTCAAAGCGGTAGAGGAAGCCGTTGACCGCCACCATCTCCGCCGTACGGTCCTTGTTGCCGCCCGTGGGGCCGGCCCACCAGCGCTGCTGCCGGGTGGAGAAGCGGAGCAGCAGGTAGCGCAGCGTGCCGCCCGTGATGAAGATCTCATTGGCACACACGGCGGCTGTGTGCGCCAGGGCAAACGTGTCATTGGGCAGCGGTGGGGCAAAGGCCCAGCGGTCCAGGCGAGGGTCGTAACACTCCACCGTGTTCAGACACTCGCCCCCAATGGCGTACAGGTGGCCGTCCAGGGCCACCAGCTGGCAGTGAGGCCGGGCTTGGTTCAGTGGGCTCACCTCGCTCCAGATGCCTGTCGGTGGATTGTAGCAGAAGACGCGGTTGGAGGGCTGGTGCCCGGGCCCCTGGCAGCCAGACACCACG
Source organism: Hystrix cristata (assembly GCA_004026905.1). NCBI lineage: Eukaryota > Metazoa > Chordata > Mammalia > Rodentia > Hystricidae > Hystrix > Hystrix cristata. The sequence goes on along the minus strand of PVJO010006356.1, from coordinate 61,855 downwards.
AAGAGATAATTGAAGAGGCTGCAGACGGCACATCCCCGGGACACAGCCTCGGGGGGCAGTGATGCCAGCGGCTGCCAGGTGTCCCGCTCATCGTCATAGCAACAGAGGCGGCCACAGGCTTCCTGGGGGCACATGTCAGCCACCACTAGGCACTTGCGGCCACGGAGGCGTCGCTGGAGGATCAGCTCCCGCTCTGCACCACTCAGGCGCCCGTAGATGTTGGGGCTGCGGAGTACCTGGAGGTAGTTGTCGCTCAGCACCTTGTAGGCCGCCTCCTTTAGGGCCTCCAGATTCTGCCTCTTGGCCAAGGTCAGCGCCTCATACCAATTGCCCAGATCCAAGCAGATGTCCAGGGCGGAAGCCCGGCTGAGGGGGATGTGGTAGAAATTGGCCCCAGCCACCAGCTGCACGTGGGGTTCCCTACTGCACCCGGATGAGCCTGGCAGGGTACCCTGTTCTGGGTGGGCTGGATCGGACGTCCCAAAGCTGTCAGGCTGGAGCTGGAGCTCTGGGTTCTCGGCGATCTGCAGGAGGCTCTCCTTCCTGCCGAAGCCAGGCGGAGGGGGTGACGGTGCTTGCTGTGGGGAGGCCATCACTTTGGTCCCACCCTCGGTGTCACCGGGTTGGCCTCTGGGGGATGCTCCTGTTCCCAGGGGCTCTGGCACTGGCCCAGGGGAGGGAGGTTCGGCCAGAGCGGCTGTCCTGGGCGCCAGCCTGAATGTGGCCTGGGAAGTGGATTCCACATAGTAATCGTACACCTTGCCCTTCAGCTGGGGCCCCGGCCCTGCCGCTTTCTGTATGAAATTCTCTTCCATTCTGACCTGGGCCACAGATGAGAAGGTGTAGGAAGCGTTGGCAGCTCCCACGGCCAGGCCCATGTCCGAAGCAGCCTGGAGTGTCCTGGCCTCTTCCTTGTTCACCCCTGTCCCGTGGCTAAAGACCCAACTCTGGTGCATGTCATTGCTGCCTTCCATGGGGGCCACCCAGCTGTGGGAGGATCTCACCTCCCCTGGCCCTGGTTGCTCTGGGGGTCCACTGTCCGGCCATGCAGCAGGCTTGCCACCCACACAGCTGCCATCCACTGCTGCGGCAAGTCCAGCTGGAGAGCTGCAAGGAGGGGTGGGCTTACCGCCAACAGGTGTTCCGGCTTCCTGGCCACAGCAGCAAGGAGGCGCCTGCTCAGAGCCCAGGCACTGCCCACCTTTACTCGTGGGCCTCCTGTCTCTGCAAGTGGCTCCCAGGTCCTCCCAGCTGCAGCCCAGTGGTGCTCCGGCCCCGTGGCTGGCCCTCCGGCGTCTCAGCCTCCTTCGTGGTGTCCCTGGAGAGGCGCTCTGAGCAGCAGGCTGCCCTGAGCCCTCTGCTTCCTTCTCAGCTTTGGTCTCGGTGTTTCTACCCTTCTGCGGCTCCTGGGCAAGCCTCGACTTGTACAGTCTGTAGGCTGCCGTCCCCAGGAGCAGTGCAAGAGTGGACAGCACCACCTTGCCCATCAGCTGCATATCCAAATTCCAGTCCTGGGCCTCTGCTCCTCCGGGGAGCATGTTTCTCAGGCCGACCCAGGCCCAGGAATGTCAAGAATCCGATTAATGATTGCCCAACAGAGACCAGTTCCTGGATCCTGCTGGGCCAAGTGGGAGGGCGTCCTGAGCCAGCCGGCTGAAGAGTTGGAGCAAAGGTGACTTTGAGTTGGCACAGAGTAGCTGCAGGGCCGGGGATGGCAGAGCTCAGCGGCCGGGCCGGCCTCCTTGGGTCTTTTCCTGCAGGCGGGGTGGGATCTCCCCAGAGGCTGAGCCTGGCCTGCAGCTGGGGGATGTTACAATGTCCAGCCGGCTCTCGAAGAGGGAGGAAGCTCCTAACCAGACATCACCTCATGCCAGGAAATACACAGGGTTGGTTAATCTTTGTGTGTCTGCTTTGTTTTCTCTTTTGCAAATCGCTGCATTAGGCAATGTGGGTGTGGAGAGCGGGACAGCAGGTGGATCCCGGTGTGGGGAGGGACGCGTCCTGTCCCTGTGTTGGGGGTCAGCATTTAGCTGGTCAAGCGGGACGCAGCAGAGAGGATGGAGCCAGGGCCTGCAGCCAAGCCACCTGACCCGTTCGTGCCCGCCCTGCCCTCCTTTCCTGCCTGGCAGATTTTGCTTAGAAGTGGGTGGGGAAGACACATGGCCTTAGCACCCGGATGGGGGCAGGACACATCTTCTCCCCTAAAACTAGAGAACCTTCTATGGTTCTCCGAGGCTGAGAAAAGACCTGCACCCCCAACCCACACCCAGCCCTCTTATCACCGGTGCTGTGGATCCTGGATCCAAAACCCCGGGCCCCGCCGCTGTGACGATAGGCAGCATTTTGAAGTCTCAGTGAGCATCAGCATCCTGTCGCCTTCATCTTCCTCCCCATCACAATCCTCATCACTGGTGTTAATCATTATCGGCTGGACCTTCTGGGGCACAGATCTCATTCCAGCCCTGCCCTGGCCAATGTCCTCTAACGGCGCCCGGCAGCCAGTGCAGGGGTCTCAAGTCCCAGTGTCTACAGGGGCCAGCAGGGAAAGTCCAGTACCACTCAGCCAAGGGGCCCGCCCTGCCCGATCCACTCTGCCCGATCCACCCTGACAGATTTACCCTGCTCGATCCACCATGCCTGGTCCACCCTGCTGGATCCACCCTGCCTGATCCACCCTGTGTGCCGGGGGGCGGTCACATGGGTTGAAGGGACAGTTGTGCCCCATTACTGGTGTCAACTGTGGTTTAGTGGGAGAAAAAGCTTAAGCAAGGAGAAGGTGGAGTGGGGAGAAAAAGTAGGAGTCCATGTGCCAAGCTGGGACAGGACAGTGGGGGGACATCAGACATGGCAGGAGCAGAGGAGGTCTAGAAGGAGAAACAGGAAGGAAGAGGAACAAGGAAGGAAGAAGAACAAAGGAGTCACTCAGAGCCAAGACAACGCACAGAGCCCTCCAGCCTGGAACTCCAGGCCGAGTGCAGGGTGGCGTGCGAGTGCAAGGTGGCGTGCAGGAGACCCTGGTGTGGCACTTCCTGGGATCTTCCTTTGTTTCAGGACAGAAGTGACATTTGCGAAACAGATGCACACGGGGGAGCCTCCGTTAACCGGCCCGCCTTCCTTTCCAGTTCTCAGCAAGCCTCGGAGGGCATTACTTACCAAGGTGGTTTTATTGCGATTCAGGTACACTGAGAAAGGACGGATCAGGGAATACTGGGATGGAGAAGCTGGTTACCGCTCCTCAGAGGAGAGGGCACACGGTGCTACGCAGGGCCACCTGGGAGGCAGGGGTGTGAGAGGAGCGAGGGCGAGAGTCATTATTGCCATCTGTGAGGAGGGGTGGGAGAGGCAGGCTCAGCAGTTTAGGATGGGCTAGTGTGAATAATTTTAGCAGCTCAGGCCATCTTTAGTCACCCGCTATCTCGGCCTGGACAGGGCAACGTAGGTCCAGAGTGTCAGAGCAGGAGCTGGTTGGGGTGTGTGCTCTGGATTGCTTGGTTTGCATATGGAAAATCTGTCCCCAGGAACTAGCTAACCCCGGGTGGCATGTCTTTGCCACATCAGAGGGGCCCCAGGTGCTAGAGTATCTAGAAAAGAAATGACGGAGGGTCAGGAGAACCGAGCTCTGGGGTCCTGAGAGGCAACGTCTTCCTTGTGAGGCGTCCTGGCTCTCATTCTAGCTGCAGGTGAAGACTGCAGGAACCCTGGCTGACTTCAGACTCCACGAATTACAGCTTTCTTTTTTTCAGTCTGTGTTTGGAAAATGTGAAATGAACAAATGAAGACAGGAGTGAAATTAAAAGATAATTGGAAGTCTATATTGGGCTTCTGCGAATGTGCCTGCCCGCTGCCAATCTGGGCTCTCTGCACGGGCGGGATAAATTGAGACTCTTCCGCAGGCTCAGGGGGCGGGTAACACGGGCGGAGATGGAAGCGTGCCAGGCACATCAACACGCCCATCCTCATGCGATCGCCCTGCATTCCATGGTGCAGGGGCCCCGCACTGGCCGATCCAGGTCTGCGTTTCCCAGATGGAGCCGACTCCAGGTGGCGGTGGCAGGTGAGGCTGGGAGGAAGCAGGCGCGGGGCATCTTGGGAGCGGAGGTGTGTGCGGTGAGGGGTGGAAGCCTCAGAGGGAACGTTCGGGAGGTGTGTGGTCTTCAGCACACACGCACACACGCATGTATGCACATGTGTAAGTATCTACTCACATCCACCTGCAGATGAGGGCAGGCATGGACCTTATGAATCTGCAAGGGTCAGAGATAAAAGGATCCTGGTTTGACCCGGCCGGATGTCCTGTGCTCTAGCTCCAGCCATACTGGACCAGAGGGAGAGTGAGTCCAGTCCAGCCAGGCCCAGGACACAGGGCTTCCGGGCAAAGATGTGTTCCTTCTCATCTGAAAGGTGCTGGGTGCGTACCTGGCTGAGGTTTGCACCTCTGCTCTTGGGCCCTTCCTTGGATAAATGCTCCTTGGCAGGCGTCAGGTTTTATTCCGCTCAACACCCCACGGTGTGTCTCTAGCTAGAGGGTCCGGCACACCCCGCCGGCCCTGCAGTGCTGAGCTGCTTCCCTTCTGCTTGGTAAGTTGCCACTGCCAGGCTCCGCCAGCCCGCCTGCTGTGCCCCTGGCGCCTCCTCAGTCCTGCTCACCATTCTTGGACTTGGAGTCGGCACCTGGCATGGCCAGGGTCCTGTGTGGCTGTGTTACCATCCCATTTTACAGGTGAGGATGTTAAGTCTCCTAGAGACACAGTGATCTCCTTTTCCAAGTCCCACACCTTGGAGAGGCATGCGGGGGGGCCCAAGGCAGTCTTCTCTTTGACCTTGGACTCAGCACCCATCACCTGCATGGGGGTGGGGGGCCAAGATTGATCTCCGAAGAGACGAGTTAGTGTTGTTCCCATATATCCTGGATGAGCAGAGACCAGGTACAGACAGCTGATAGCAGGATTTAGAGGAGGGCTAGGCATGCTGCAGCTGGTGGAAGGGGGGTCTGGTCCAGAAGTGAGTTTCAAAGGCCTGGGACTGCCAAGGGCATGAAGAAATGTCCTACTTACAATTGCCACCACACAGCCCATTAGGAAATGGAATAATGGTGTGTGATACGTGCTTGTGAATTTGATGGGGAAATTGAATGTGAAATGATTCGTGGGTGCTGTTTGACATGGCAGCATGCATTCTGATTTTTTTCCTCTTGGGGTGGAAGGAGTTGAAGACAAGGAAGAGTCTTGAGCTGCAGCACGTGGCAAGGAGGGCCTGCCTGCCTCCGGAGACCAGCTGCCCCAGAGGACTCAGGGCCAGGTCAGAGCGACTGTGACAATATCAAGATCTAGCATTCATCGAGTGCCCCTTTGAGTCCTGCCCAGCTCAGCAAGCCTACAAATACCATCTCTAATCTCCCAGCCACCCTGTGAGGTTGCTAAGAGTTACCCATTCTACAGATAAGAAAAATGAGACTCGGATTCTTGTCCAGGCCAAGTGTGTTTTATCCCAAAGCTATTTTTTTTTCCCCAGTACTAAGAACTAAATCTGGGGACTTACTGCAAAACTACATTTCAGCTTTTTTTTTTTTTTTCCTTGTGTTTTGAGACGGGGACTCACTAAGTCTCTAAATTTCCCAGGGTAGAATCAAATTTGGATCCTCCTGCCTCAGGCTTGCAAAATGCTGGGATTATAGGTATAAGTACCATGCCTGCTCAGTGTCCCTTGTCACTCAAAAAAGCACCACGCAGGAGCTGGTCAGCAGGTCCACCCCAGCCTAAAACACTGGAATTACCGTGGAATTGCTGGAGCCTGGGAGGTTCCTGGAAGGCGCCATGAACACTGTAGGGCATCGTCAGCACTCTACTCACCCGTGAGCCCAGAAATCCATCACGTGAACTTGAACATCAGCCAGAGGTCAATGATGCCTTGACCTCTGAGCTCCTGTATCAATCCTGATCGATGTCACTACTGAGGATGCAAAATCTTCCCTGTGCCTCTGTTTTCTTATCCTTCAAATGGGTGTGATCCATTTTCTGGGGTCATTGTAAGAAAACATATTAGAATGTCTAGGAAGACCCCTGATACCTAGCAGGGATTTGATAAGGTTTTTTTTTGTTTGTTTGTTTTGTTTTTCTAAGGATTGAACTCAGGGTCTTCATGCTGAACTATATACCCAGCTTTTTATTATTTTATATTTTCATACACAGCACTGAACTGCTGAGTTGCCCAGGCTGGTTTTGAAGTCACCATCCTCCTGCCTCTGCCTCCCAGAGTGTTGGTATTCCAGGCATGCACTGCCACCCCCAGATAATAAGTGTCTTTTTGTTTGTTTGACAGTGCTGGGATCCGACCTAAGACTCTACCACTGAGGCCCCCCAGCCCTCGGTGAGCATATTAGGCGGGACGCCTGGGTTGTGACAGAACCCGCAGTCCTGTGCGGACGGTGTGCCTGGTCCTGGCTAAGGGTTTCGTTCAGATGGCTTCACTCAGCGACATGACTTTGCACGGGCAGGGCTGTGTCTGTGTCCTGTGGAAGAGGCCCAGCCAGCCTGCAAGAAGCGCTGACTTGCCCAAGTCGCCTAGGAGGGAACCGGCAGACTTGGATTCCAACCAGAGCCAGCGGAGCTAAGACTTGTAGGCTGCCTCCCCCAGTCTCGTGGTCTCTCCTTCTCGACAATATTCCTGAAGGCCGCCAGCCCTGCTGTGCCCTTCCAGCCGCAGCGAGCTCTCCGGGCCTAGATGTCCAGGGATCCCGGTCCTGGGAGCTCACTTCTCCCCTCGCTCTTCCTGCTTTTTGGCCAGCCTCCTTCCCAGGCTGCTGCTGGCTGCTCCAGAACATCCCGTGACTCCCTGTGGTCTCTCCAATCAAGTCTAAATGCCTCCGCCTGTTCACTGAGATCCCTCGACGCCCCAGCCTCATCTGTCACCATTCTCAGACACCCGTTCTGCTCCAGCCAAGCTCGTCTGTTTATTGTCGCCTTGTCCGCACCATCACACGGGCCATTTCTCCCCGTCACGGAGCTCCTTTCTGAATCTCTGCCGTACTGTCCCCGTTTGCGGAACCTGGATGGAGACTGGGCCCGTCCTCAGGGACTCAGGCCGGGCCGGAGTGCTTCGCAGCCGCTGGGCCCGGGTCCCCTGAGCATCTGCCGGAAGCTGTGGACGCCGGCTGCAGAGCAGACCGTTCGCAGCATAGATGTTAGTCAGCTTAGGAGTAAGGCAGCCAGCTGGGGAGAGCTGGGAATTGTGGGGCACCTGCCATATTAATGGGAACTAAAGTAAGAACGGACAGTCAACTAGGACTTTGACCAGGAATGACCATCCCCCAGGTGACATGGGATGTGGCCTCTCCCTCCTCAAGGGAGGCACCACCCCAGACTCAGCTCCTGAGTTCCGAGGAATTTAAAGTCCTCTAGAATTTGGCATACAGCCCACCCTCCTAGAGTGTCACTCCCTGTCACATTCCTGACTTTTAAGGAAGTCATTATGGTTATTTTTAACCATTTTCGTTCTAATATTCCAGCTTACTGTAAACACCGTGTAAAGGAACCAGGCTAGAGCATGTGAGTTGCACTTGATCATTTTTTGACTCCACAGAGCCACCCATGATAGGTGTCTGCTAAACGATTAAATGGTTCCTGTGCCCTTCTCACCTATAAGTGAGGCTAAACTAGGGGGCCGTGTGGAAGCCCAATTGGGACCCCTCCTGAAATCCAGGACCTATTCTCCTCCTTATTTCCAATAAAACTTTCCTAACTTCCTTCTTTGGTTCACAACTTCATTCTTCAGTGTTTTGTGGAACCACGAGCCGCGTGTACACATGGTAACAATTTCCCCGTTAAGTTCTGGACGGGCCCAGGACCCCGGAGTCCTGGTTGTATAGCCCTGAGCCACAGGAAAGTGCAGACGGACTCTTGCGAGCTCAGTTTCAGATTGGTTTACAGGGTGAGAAGTAACCCAGGCCAGGGGGAGTACATCGTGAAGGGTGTGCTTTGAGTTTACTCCACTGCAAAAAGAAAAGCCTTCCTATCAAATGAGCTTTGAAAACACTGCTTTGTGACCTCTGAGCCTCGGTTTCTTCATCTGTAAATGGGCCATGAGGCTCGCTTCTGTATAAGCTGTCATGGTGCTCATCTGAGTTAATATTGTAGACAGCTAAGTTAGGTAGAAATATTACAGGCAGTCAGACAGGGCTGGGCCCTCCACGGAGTCAATACACAAGAGGAGAATACACTACAACTATGGCTAGAGGCGGATCCATCAAAGGTCAGGCCTCAAGATAAGGATGGAAAGATCACACTCATCTGATGTGATAAAGTCTAGGTCACCCAGGTGCATGACCAGAACCTCCAGATCCACCCCATCCTGGAATGTCTTTATTCTTTCCATGTCCATTTGCTACGTGACCTTCTTCCCCATTGGATCAATATTGCCTAAGTGACTACACCTGTAGTATTATTGGTTAATCATCATTTTGACACACATTGTACCCGCCTTGTGATTTTGCTCTATAAAACTTCCTCTGAAAAGTGGGCTCGTTGGCAACCCACTCGGGTCCCCTCCTGTCTCTCAGGAGCTCTCTTTCTCTCTCTCAATAAATTCTCCTACTCTTAACCTTCTTTGTTCCTTAGAACTCATTCTTCGACTTTGGAGAACACGAACTCGGCGTAACTGACATCTAGCAGATTGGGAATTATATTTTCCCCCCATATCATCAGGGTGCATCGAGGACCATCCTGCCTTTTGAGTCCCAATCCTGGGAGACTTCCAGCGGGCAGGGAGACAGGATTCTCCCTGCCCACCCGCAATGGGGGGCGAGGAGCCTGGCTGTGTGGGAGAGAGGGAGTGGCCTTGCCCTGGAGAGGCTGGGGCAGCCCCAACAGGGACCTGCTCGGTCTCGCCCAGATGAGGCAGCGGGGCCGGTTCCAGAGAGGCAGGGCAGGTTTGTGCTCCGCAGCCCTGGGCCTCTAAATGGAGCTAACTCGGGTGGCCAGGCGCCTGGCTGGACCATTAGAGCTGCTCTGGCCGATTGCAAATCAGTGCTCTGCAAAGAGACGGCGCCCAGGTGGAGAAAGTGGCGAGAGAAGCCGGGTGGGGTGAAGACTGTGGGGTGAGGGTGGAACACAGAAGGAAGGCGGGACCTGTTCCCGGGCTTGGGCTAGAGAGTGGCACCCACATTCTCATGGGAGGCAGCCTGGTCTCTCCGGGGTTTGGATCCATCAAGCGCCCGGTTCTGCAAATGCAGAAACACACAGAGAGCTAGCAGCTTTGCTGGGCACCTACTGTGTGCCAGGCACCAGGCTGGGGACTTCCTATTCTGTCAGTGAATCCGTAGCATCTGCTTGAGTCCTGGCCTAACGGGGGTGGGCCGAAGTGACCAGCCGCTTCTGGGGTCAGAAAGTGAGATCCACTGTACCCCCTCTGCCCCTCCCTCTGCCTGTGCGGTAAGCTCGGCGGCCGCCTCTCCCAGACTGATTGTGAAATGGGTTCAGAGTTGGAAATTCTACACCTGTGAGGCAAGGGCCTGGTGTCTGACCCACGAGTGGGAGCCTGCAGAGGACACAGGTGGACACGCCCGACTGTGGTGCTGGAGGCCACGGCGGGGTCGGAGCGCTGGTCCCCGGGTCCTATGGCCTTGGCGTCTGCCCGCACGGCTTCTCGGAGGCTCTGCTGGTCCTTTGGCAGCTGGCCCTTCCTCTTGGCCTCCGGGATCCAGCTGCAGCATGGCTCCTCCGTGTGCCACAGCGAGTCACCGTTACTGCCAGCCGTGAACGTCATGCCTGACGTTTCATCCTCGCCGTGTGCCGGGTGCCATGCTGAGGCCGCCTTGAATCCTGAGAGGCAGACACCACGACTGCTTCTGGGCGAGGACACCGAGGCTCAGAGGGTCAGCAACAAGGGTGGGAGTCCCAGAAGTACCTGGGGAGGCCTGCTGCCCTTGACAGGGCCTCGGCTGGGCCCTGCCTCCAGGCCTGGGCGCCCGCCAGGCAGAGCCAGGGGCAGGACCGGAAGGCACCCAGGGCACTCAGAACCGGTTTTTCTGGCTCCTATCTGGAGCCTGAGGCAGTCACCAGGGAGGACACAGAAACTACTCTGTCAAAACCTTCCCAGGATCCTCTTCTGTCCCTGTGGACTGGGGGAGGGAAGAGGTCCTCAGGCTGGTGCTGGCTTCTGGGATCAGCTGCACAGCACGAGCCACAGGGGTGGGCAGTACCAGACCTGGCTTGGGCACTGATGCCTCATCTGCTGAGGGCTTAAATCAGGTTCTGCCTGTTCTGGCCTCAGTTTTCCCACCTGGGAAATGGGTACATTTGGTGCCGGTTCCTAATCAATTTGAATGTAGAAAGCAGTCAGTGTAGCCATAGTCAGGGAGTGTCCTGACCCTGCATGCAAAATGCAGGGAAGTGTGTGTGTGTGTGTGTGTGTGTGTGTGTGTATGTGTGTGCGCACATGCACAGGCAGGGGGACAGGGAGCCTGGGACTTTCTCAGACCAGAAGTCCTTTTTCATGAGTGTCTTTAGTTTGCTATTATGGCTGCCTCAATGTCCTGAATCAATTCAAAACGTTTACCTTTCAAGGTCATTTTGACTTTGAGAAAGAGCTGGAAGTTGCACAGTGCCAGATCCAGTGAATAAAATAGTTGAAGACACACCGTAATGTTTTTATGTCTTTCCTTTGGATGATACTCAGCAGCAGTATTTGTGATCACACCTCACGCAGACACCTTGGACACACCAGGTGCTATGTGCTGGGCACGGAGATGCCACAGGAGCAAAACGGATTTCGGCCCGGCCTTCGTGGAGCTCGCAGCCTGGCGGGACAGACTTTCGCGCGATAGTGGTGCGCAGGGGGAATGCTCTGATGCTGAGATGGAAGAAAGGGGGGATACGGTGGTGTCTATCTCACAGAGTTGTAGGGAGAAATCCACACACAAACGCACCTGAGAAGCGTGTAGTTAGTGCCAACCCCCAAGGACAGGGCAGAGCTCCGCCAGCGCTTGCCAGTTTTGGAGGAGGCCTGGTGCAGAAAGAAGGCCAGAGCAGCCGGCGAGGGAGGTGAGGTGGGGTGGGGGGCGGCAAAGGCCGAGGACAGGAGGCCAGTGAACCTAAAGTAGGTCACGCTAAGCCCTTGAAGTCGAGGGATGGATAAAGGGAGACATCCGCACAGATTCCATCTGGACGGTGGAGACGGGAGGCTTAGGCAGGCTCCACCTCAGGAAGAGTTAGCCAGCGCGATAGCTTCAGCCGACTCCGGGTGTGTGTGCAGGCACCAGTCTGAGCACTGACTTGTGGCCAGAGCCCCGTGTGCTGGGTATTCCTCCGGTCAGCAGCCGACAGACGAGGACGCTGTGTCTATGGCTCATGCTCCCTGCCCGGGAGGACCGCGCTGCTGTGCGGTCACACTGGGATTTGAACCAGGCGGCCTGGCTCTCGGCCACTGGCTCTTAACCCCTAACCCTTCCTGGGGAAAGACCTGGACGCACAGCTGTTCCTCATGCATCTCTGGCGGGCGGGCACCGCGGGACGCACTGCACCTTAGGAATGCCCCCACCCCGGAGCGGGTGCCAGCACACCCCCGGAGCGGGTCCCACAGGGCGCTCGGCCAGCTCCCGCTGCGCACAAGGCACTTCTGGATGTCTGCGCTGTCCGCGCCGCTAATGGAAAAGTGTTCCGCGCTTTGAAGATGATAGAGTTGTGGCTATTTGGGCCTAACTTGACTCCCTGCCGGGCTTCTCGCGGAAGATAAAGCAGCAGCCAGAGAAAGAGGCTGGGAACGGGCGCCTGTACTTGTGGGCGCATCTGTCCAGGCAGAGCCGGGCGGGCGTCGGGAGATTGCCAGACTTGAGCCACGGCAGGCGGCAGCACAGAGACACCTGCCTGGGCTCCTGGGGGACAGGGCTCCCCGAGCTCGGCTTTCCCTCCGACACCCCAAACTTGCTCCTGACTCAGGGACGATGGAAACACTGATGCCGCTACTGTGGAATGCTCTCACCCCAGAACCTTGCGTGGCTCCCTCCTTCGCTCTGCTTGGATTTCCATTCAACTGCCTCCACCTCGTAAGAGGCGTCTTCTCTGACCACTCTGGGCAGCGATGGTTGCTATAGTCCAAAACCTTCTCTCTGGAACGCAACGTGATGGAACCTCTGGGCACACTTCACCTGTCATCTCGCTGTGTTTTTCACTCGCCACTCCCCGACGTTATGTTGTATGTTTGTCTTGTTTTGTTATTTTGCGCGGTCTGTTTTGCTGTCTAGAATGTGAGCCCCATAAGCCAGGGGCTTGGATTTTTGCTCCCAGCTCCAGCAACAGTGCTCAGCCCAGTGCAGGGCTTCTTAAGTACTTGTGGAGCCAATGAAAGCTGAGCACCGACTATGTGCTACATGCTTTATTGCAATCCGCGCACGCCACGGCCCTTCCCTTTGAGAGTAAAAGCGGGATTACAGCCTAGATCTCTCTTCCCACCAAATAAGTCCTTCCCTTCTCCCCAGAGCAATTACGAGGATGTGGCTTTAGGAGAAGAAACAGGCTCTCACAACTCAACAAGAAGGCTGGCCAAAGGTCTTGATAGACATTTCAGCAAAGAAGATAAACAAATAGCTGATAATCATGTGAAAAGATGCTTGGCATCGTTTGTCATTAGAGAAAGTCAAAATTTAGTGAGATACCTCCTCCCACCCATCAAGATGGCTATTTAAAAAACACACAAAAACAAAAACAAAACACCGGACCACACCAAGCAAGCGTTGGTGAGGACTTGGAGAAAGCGGAAAACTCAGACGTTGCTGGTGGGATGTGCAAGGTGCAGCCACTTTGGAGCTAGTTTGGCAGTTTCTGGAAAAATTAGCGTAACTTTTGTTATACAGATAGCAGTTCTGGTCTTAAGAAATAAGAACACATATTAACCCGGCAACTGGCACATGAGAGTTCACGGCACTGTCATTATTCCTAAAGGCGCCAAAATGGAAACAAACCCAAATGTCCATCAAGTTAGGATCACAGATCCACAAATACAGTGAATCTGCTCTATGGAATCCTCTTTGACAGTTAAAAAAAGGAACGAATTCCTGGCACGTGCTACAGTGTGGATGGACCTCAGAAACATGAGCCAAGCAAGAAAAGCCAGCTGCAGAAGACTAAACTACATACTGTACGATTCTGTTTTTTAGAAATAGAAAAGTCCTAGGAGAAGGCCAATCTACTTCCTGTAGAACAGGAAGTCAATCAGTGGTTGCCTGGGGCTGGGAATGGGAACAGGGTGCCTGTTAGGGGTCTTTTTAGGACGGCAGATTTTCTAAAATTAGATTGTGATGACTGTTGAACAACTCTGTCAAATTTACTAAAAACTATTGCTTGGGGCACGTACAATGATGAATTCTATTATACATTAATAAAGATTTTAAAAATAGACACACACTTCACCCATTAAATGTCTTCGAAGGGAAACAGTTAAGAAGTTACTAGGGAACCTGGGGATTTAGGGCAGGGGTAGAGAGCTTGCTTGGTACAGTATTGTGAGGCCCTGGGTTTCTTCCCCAGCACTACAATAACTGAAATAAAATCTTGGTGTGAGCCTCTGATCTCTGACCTCTGACCTGGAAGTGAGAGAGGACTGTGGAAATGCCCAACCTCAGAGCCACAGTGTGGGCTTGAGTCTCCATTCTGTCACTTGCTCGGCAAGTCATTTAAGTGTTCCTAGCCTCGGTTTCCTCATCTGTGAAATGGGGGGGAATAACACCCACTCGTAGGGTACTTTTGACAATTAAAGGGGAGCAATAAAAGACTAAAAGTATGTTGGGGGTACACAGGATAAATTCATTCCGCAAATAACTCCTGAGCATCTGCTCCCTGCCAGGCTTTGGGCTTGGGAGTGTGAAGGTGGATAAGATCAGTCCTCAGCCTCAAGGAGATCCGCGTTTAGAGGTGACATCACTTGCCGGAGCTGTGCCCTGAGGAGGACCTAGCAGAGGTTCAGAAGGGGCCCAATCCAGAAGGAGAACGGTGAGCTTCAGGAAGCTGTGCTGCTTCGACAGTGCCGGTCAGACAGGGGTGTCAGGCAGGGGAGGAGGAAGGTCATCCCCAGCTGTGTCATAGCCAGCACAAGCCCACCCTGCCCCTCTCCCTTGGGAGAATGAGATGGGAGAGCGGAAGGGACTCACAGCTCCTGGGGTGGGCAGGGACCCCTCAAGGTCATCTCGCCCACTCGCTCGGCTTGTGGGGACCCAGACTTCAAAGGCTCTGGACGAAGGAAGCGGCTGCTCGCTCGCTCTGCGTCTCTTTGAAGGTGAAGCAGTGGGCAGCACTGCCGCGTGACTTGCAAGAGAGTGGGAGCCAGGTTTCAGGGGCCCGAGCCCCCGAAGCTTAGGACCAGACCCTGCCTGTCTGTGCTGGGCAAGAGGCTGCGGCAGCGTCCCCAGCAGCCACTGGCCGGAAGTGCTGTGGGATGTAGAGAAGAAAAGAAGGGGCATCCACTGAGTCGCTGCTATACGGGAACTACTTCCTGCCAGGTCCCACTAGGTGCCTCAGGTAGGCCCTCCGGGAAGTGCGACCGCTCATCCTCATTTGCCCCTCAGCACCCAGAACTCTGAGATTCCAATGACTTGCCCAAGGTCACCCAGCTGGCAAGGAGCAGGGCAGGATCCAAGGTCACCTCTGCTTTCCCCACAGGGATCGCTGCTCTCCGTCTGGGCCACTCCCTGTCTCTGATACATCGGTGTAATGGCACCTGTGGAAATCCCACATTTACATTTTTTTTAAAAGAAGAGTTTGGTCATAATTATATTTTCAAATATGAAATTAAATATGAGAAAAATTGAAATTGCAACATAAAATGAACACGAAATTTAACACGATTTGTAGAGAGAAGAATAGCGTCTCATCCGAAGAGCCATAACACAATTGGGGATTGATCTTTCAAGACTTTTTTTCAGGCCCCAGAACTCTGTTTTTGCATTGCTGATACCACTTTGTATAATACCATATTGTGCCCTTTTTTTTCTTCCTCAAATTGTGTCATAAAAACATTTCCTTTGCGATTTCAAATTCCTTGTAAGCATTTGGCAGCACAATCTTCATCAGTCTGAATGAGTTTATTTAACCAAGCTCCTTACTTGAATATTTAACTGGCTTCCATTTCTTTTTCAATACAGCC
Source organism: Hystrix cristata (assembly GCA_004026905.1). Classification (NCBI taxonomy): domain Eukaryota; kingdom Metazoa; phylum Chordata; class Mammalia; order Rodentia; family Hystricidae; genus Hystrix; species Hystrix cristata. Next base: position 46,726 of record PVJO010006356.1, on the reverse strand, counting down.
TTTTAAACATCTCCTGACAGGTGAGGGTGGATGTAGCATCTCAATCTGGGTTCATAATGACACACACCAAAGCATCTGGCCTCTACACCAGTTACCCATTAGGCAGAGAAGGGGAAGGGAAGAGAGACAGCCAGGCACCTGCTCGGAGCTTCAAAAACTTCTTCCCATTTTGTTGTCTCTCCTCATACTCGGGGAGGTGGGCTCTGTCCTTACATTTTATGCTGGAGAAATCAAGACTCGGGAGACACTGGGCTGAGTAGAGCTGGGATTCTGCCTCAGATCTGTCTGACTCCTGACCAGGCGCCTCTCTCTGCCCAGGTGGGACCAGAAGCCCTCCGGGTTATGCAGTGAGACGACTGTTGTTGTCCCCAACCAGTGGTCACAAAGCACTCTGCCACTTTGCGGAGGGCTTTCGGCTGCAAACTGCCCCTCAGAGCAGCAGCTCTCAGCCCTTTGTCTGGCGAGATGTGAATTCCCAAAGGAAAATTCCTTCTATAGGTTTTCATGTCCGCTGCGCCATCCATCCCTGTCTGCATCCTCCCAGGGTTAGCCTGGAACCCACTCTAATTCCTGTGAATTTTTTTTAACAAAGCAAATAATTCATTATTTTGTTTTTCTACTTGGTGTGTAGTTAATAGCCAGTGGTTTGGGGGAATCTTCTTGGTGTGTTGCAGGACCCAAACTGAGAACCCAGGTGAAAACCAGGAAGGTGGTTACAAAGATCCCAAAGCTCCCAAAAAGAACCCTGGGGTACCAAGATGCACCATGTCTAGGTACAGAATAAATGTAATGAATGTGACCAATGTATGTAGAATGTACCAATACATGCTCTTGGTTTAAAATAAAAAAAAAAAAAAAAGAACCCTGGGGAAACTCTACCCGAACCACCTGCATTTGCAGCACAGGCGAGGACTTTGCTTCCCTGAGCTAAAAACAAGCACGATTTGTCCTGCTGAGACGGCCTCTGGCAGATCTGGCTCTCCTCTCCTTGCTGGATGTGCAGGTGACTATATTTCCCAGAATTCTTAACAGTCAGGCAGGGTCATGTGACTGGTTCCAGCCAATGGAATGTGAGCGGATGGAACAAGTGCCACTTCCAGTCCAAGACATTTAAAAGTACATGCAAATTCGCCATACTCTCCTTTACTCTTACAAGGAGGCCCTGGAATTGAGGTAACAGCATTACAGAACGAGGACACCTCTATCCATCCAGGCCTCTGAGTAACTCTGGAGCAGAACCACCTGCCAACTTGCACTCGACAGCAACATCAGAAAGAAAGGGACCTTGGCTGTGTTGAGTCCCTGAGATTTCCAAGTGGATTTGTCCCTGCAGCCTTGCCTAGCCTATTCCTGACCAATACAGTCCCTAGCACAGGGCCGGAGCTCAGGCTTTCTCCCTGCCCCTCCCACTCAGATGGGTGTAAATCACACGCCAGTGTAGAAAGAGCAGGGACCGTGGAGGAAATTTCACCAACTTGAAAAATCCCTTCTGCTCTAATACAAAGAAGCCTTCTGACAATTCCAAGGGCACTACATTCTCAAATTCTGAGTTGAACCAGAGGAAAGTGCTCATGGTCGATAATGACAGACGATGATTCTGAGAAAGCATGCTGACCGAGGTCTAGGAGCTGACTGTCTAAATGGTCCTCTTAGAAGCACTCTCTCCTAACTTCTCTTCTAGGCACTTACCCGGGCTCTTTGATCACTTAGTCCATTGCCTCCGGAAAGCACATCCCCCAAGAACCACACAGAACAGCAAGCTTCCAGACCTGTGCCGTCAGTACTGAGCGTGTGCTTGGAGATGATGCCTACGGATGGGAGATAGGGTTGGCGATGGGTAGATTTTCTGTCCGGGTGGCCAGGCTCTGGCACCCAGTTGTTGGTTCAGATACCAACCTAGTTATTTCTGGGAAAGTATTTTGTAAATGTGATTAGCAGCTACAATCAATTGACTTTAAATGAAGTTGACTACTCTCAATAATCAGATAACTGTAGGTGGGTCTCATCTAATTCGTTGAAGGTCTTAAGAGCAAAAACTGAAGTTTCCTGAGGATCGCAGACTGCAACATGGAAATATTGCCTGAGTTTTCAGCCCGGTCTATACATTTCAGACTTGCCAGCCTCCACAACTGTATGAGCTAATTCTGTAAGAGCCATCTCTCTGTGTCTCCGGCTTGCTCTCTTAGCTTATTGATTGTATTTCTCTGGAGAAGCCTGACTGATTCAGGGTTCCTCTCTCATGCTACTCTGATAAGTACTGGCTATGCTGTGTTAAGAAAGATTCTGAGGCCCACATCTAGGCTCAGTGACCAATACCAAAGTAAACACACGTTCCATTAAAGCAGAAAACATCGCTCTCTTATAACTTATTCTATCCCCAGGACCTTGGACACCACCTACTACAAAGTTATACCCTGCAGTGATTTGTTGAATGAGTGAATGATCGTTTAGTAATGCCTGCCATGGGTACAGTAATGGGGGATCAGAGCACTACCAACTCATTTCACAGATGAGAAGATTGAGGGCCCAAGGGGACTTCGCCCAAGGTTGTGCAGTTACTTACCAGGTGGCACACGCAGGTGTTGAACACATATCTAACTGTCTTGCCTCCAACTCTCCATTATCTTGCTTCACAAAGGATTTGAAGGAGAATGGAGTTAGCAGGAAAAGGGGACTTGTCTGCTGGGAGAAGGAAGCTCCAACCCCTATTTTTGGACAATGACTCAGTAGAGAGACTTCCAGGCTCCCACCAAGACAGGACAGGCTCCTCCAGAGTCCGTGTGCTAAGCCCTCGGCTGTCAGTACGTTGTGGCCTGGTGCCCGCCTGCACGGTATGTGGTGCTGAGAGCAGCCAGTGGCTCCCCCAGTGGAGGTCCGGACATTGGTGCCCCTGCCCCCTGCTCTGCCCAGGGATGGGGGCTGGGGCAGGGACACCCGCTGGCTGTCCTGGGGGGTCCTGTTGCCCCAGGATCTATAGGTGGGAAGGAGTGGGTGATCAGCCGGGGAGCTGACAGAGCACCGTGGGGCTCCAGTGATGCTTTATCAAGTGACTGAAGGAATGTCCAGCGCAGATGGAGGCAGGCGTAGAGGGGAGGCTGGGATACCGAGGGGCATCTAGAGTCAGGAGCGCTCCTCCCGTCTGTCAAGGTCTGAGGTCACCAGGACCGTGGCGGGGATCATTGGGTCACTGTGTCTACTAGCTGGCCTCCACGGTTGGGCTGTTTGTGTTCTCAAAGCACAAAGCTGGCTTTATTGCTAGTCTCCTTGTCCATCTCTCTGGCCCTGTGTCCCCGCTACACTGTGGGGCTGCGGCTGTATCCCACCATAATCCAGGGCCCAACATAAGTCTGAGTCCTGGCTCTGGCAGGAGGCCGCTTGGGATGAATTCCAGGCCTTTGTGCCTGCGCCCGTAGAAAACGAGTGCGAATAGTACTTGTGTTACAAGGTTGTTGGTGGATTCAATGGGCGAATGTCGTAAAACTCTGCAGGCTGGTATACGGTAAGTGCTCACCTCACATCAGCTACCATCATGGTAGATGGATGACTAAGATGGTGCCCACCATCATCTCTACACTTATCACCACCATCTATGTTCTCCATGCTGCCCCTGGGTGAGATCAGCAGATCAGGTATTGGTGCCCATTTCTCAGATCACGCGAGGCTCAGCAAGGCTGAGTGAGTTGCTGCAGCGATCGGCTAACCAGGGATGAACTTTTCCTCCAGATACACGCCATATACCCGGAAAGAGGGGATGTTCCCGGTACTCTGGGGTTAGGAGGACAGAGTTATGCCTGAGATTTCCCTGTATTTCTTTTAGTGCTGGGAATTCCGCCATCAACCAGGGTTCTGAAAAAGTGATTTAGACTTTTGTTTTCTGGTTTTCAGCAGGTGATATTACATTTTTTCCACCTGGGATGAGTTGGGTAGCTCTGTGTGCGTGTGTGTGTTTGTGCACGCGTGCGTGGTGGGGAGGAGCTGGTCGTTGCTTCCCCAGAGGCAGAGCTGTGCAGCTAGAGGGTTCCGATGGCAGACAGCAGGACAAGAGCTCAGCTGGCCTGCGAACCACCAGTGGCCTCTGTAGAGTTTGTCTCTGCGAGCCCTGCCCCAGCCCTCAGGTCCCAGGCAGACATGGCTTCCTGTGTTGCCCATTTTAAACCCAAAGCTGCTCCTTGCGGCCATTGGACACATCCTGGGGTCATCCCCCTGTGTGAAGAGGAGGTAAACTCATTTCAATATTAGCAGAAGTGAAAGAGGATTAGGAAGTTAAATCTGTGGTAGGGGGAAAAATAAGTTCATTGAATGCACTTCAAAGCCAAATAGAAATGGCTTCTAGATCCTCTGCTGGTTTCAGATTGTCCTCGCCTGGATTCCCATCTGCCTTCGGGATTATCTATATCTGTGCGAATATTGTGCGTGGCTCCAGGAGGGACTGGGCCTGGCTCCTCTGCCGGAGCAGGGCCTGGCCCGGGTGGGGAGGAGTCGCCCCTTGTTGGCAGCCAGAATGTGTCTAATGGGCTTGGGCAGCAGGAGGGAAATCAGGGTCCTTTGATGAAGCTCCTGGTCCAGCAGTAGAGGCAGCTGATTGGAAGGGCAGCAGCCATTCTGAAAGGCAGGTTAGGAAGAGAAGAGAAGGTGCTAATCAGCGGAGAATGCTAAATTCTGAATTGGGGTTCAGCGGGGAGCAGGGAGGGTGAGGTAGCACAGGGGAACAGAAGGAAGTTCTGAGAACAGATGAAAAGCCTCATCACCATTGTCAAGAACTATTGGCAGCCCAGTGACTCGGATGTATAGACAGTCGCTGCTACTTGGGTGTTCGTGTGTTTCTCTTGGTCACTAGTGTCTATTGATTTTCGACAATGGGGTAGGCAATGTGTTAGGTGCTGAGGATCCAGGGGCAAGCCAGACAGATGCTGCCATCTCTACTCCCAGGGGAGAGGAATCAGTTAATGCAACATTGCAGGTGACTGACCTATGCGGGATTTGTGGGGTTTACAGCAGGACAAGTAGCTTTGGCCTGGAAAAGATGGATATTCAGAGAGGGCTTCCTGGAAGAAGTGAAGTGTAAACTCAGCCCTAAAGGATGAGACTAATCTCATAAGAGTGAACTTTTCACAAGCACTTATTAAGTGCTATATGAAACGGGGAGGTAACAAAGCTCCTGGGGAGAATGAGCTTTGACTCCTCCATGGAGATGTGGTTGGGCTCAGGTTCCATTCTCTAAGGTTCGGGAATCATTTTCCCAACGAGAGGCACTCAACGGTAATCTAAAGAATCAGTTCCTGTAAAACGTGTTGAGTATTAGAAAATGTTGGGATGAACGAGGTCCCGCGGAAAGGTGAGATTTCTCTGATGGCTCTGAGGGGAGGGGAGGGTGGGGAAGGCTCTGGGGAAGGGAGCTGTGCAGACAGGACAGACGGCTGGCCTTGAACCTCCATTCTTCGCAGTTGTGGTGGGAAACTTACAGCAGAAAAACCAAAAGCTGAGTGTGAAGGTTGTGCAGGGTAGAAGGGGCTTTGCAGGCAGCAGAGGTTCCTCCATCCTAGGGGCCATCCGGCTAGGTCGCCTGTGTCCTTGAGGCAAGCTGGGACACTCCGTGTTGATCACATGGTTTTAGTACTACTCGGATGCAGTGAGACCAACAAAACAGGTGAGGACAGCCATTGAGAAGACAGTTTGCCAGCCACCATTCCCGAGACGAGGGCCACATGGGGATGTAGGAGGGTGGGTAGGTGGTGGAGGCGGGGGGTGGGGCGCACAGCAGACCCCTGACTGTGGTGAGTGGGCAGAGCAGATGCAGGACTGACTGGTGAATCTGCCAGTTAGGTCAGCAGCTCAGAGGTGTAGGGACCATCCTTGAGGCCCAGGTCCTGCAGCCTGGTGACAGGGCAGGTGACAAAGGTGGCGGGGCGGGGCTCTGATCAGTGGTTTGCATGTGGAAGGATTCTCCTCCCTGGAAACTAGTTGAGCACCTCTGGGAGGGGCAGTCTTCCCCCAGCCACTGAAAGGCCCCCAAGATGTCAAACAAAGCACCTAGAACATAGACAGTAATAAACTGTAGTTAATGCCCATTTCAAAGTCGGGAAGGACTTTCTTATCTGCAGCATTTGAAAGGGAAAAAAGAAAAATTGTTTGTGTTTGGAAACAACTGTCAAACAAGCCACCTCATAGTCCAAAGCATCAGAGAGGCTCTGTGCCGCTGGGAGGAGTGGGGGGCCTCCGGCACAGCAGAGGCAGCCGGGGAAACAGAGGCCAGGGGCCCTTCTGGTTGTCACAGCTTCGCTGTCCACTCACAGAGTGGCCCCGTCTACTGACCATGCACACCAAGCCTCAGTTCAGTGCTGCCTTGAGGTCACAGGTCCAGAGTCTGGAGCCAGGTGGCCTGGGTTTGATTTTGCTCTCTGCCACTCATTAGCTTAGTGACCTGGAACAACTCACTGAGCCTCTCTGTGCCTCAGTTTCCTCAAGGAGAAAATGTGGGTATTGAAAGTATCAACCTTGTGAGCTCCTGTAATGAATGCTGAAGTTAATGCCTCTAAGGCGTTGTATGTATGTATGTATGTATGTATGTATGAATGTATGGGATATGAAGCCACTGCAGACACACACACACACACACACACACACACACACACATGGCTGTCGTCGTTAGCTGAGCCAATGGCGGTTGTGCCCCTCAACTGGAGTTCTGGTGAGAACCTATTTGGACCCACGTTCAGCAGACTGTGGAGCCAGGCGTAGAGCAGGCTCCCGCAGTATGCCGACCGTCACACTTCACAGTAGCCGCCGCCTTTGCCACTGTGGCAAGTGGTCTCACCATGGTCCACGACAGAGGTCACTAGTGGGCACTGCCACCTCCCTGGGCTGAGGATGGCTCGGCAGCAGAGTCCTTGCCTAGCCTTGGGAAGCCCTGGGTTCCATCACCAGCCCCGCCAAATAAAAATAAACAAGCGAAAAAGAACATGAAACTAGAGCATTTCATGGGAGAGGCTCAGTGGCTGCGGCCTTTTCTACCAGCGGGAAGCCTGGTAGAGCAGCTATGCTCGCCCTTCACGGGCCCTGTTCCCCCAGGAGGGAGAGTGGGAGGTGGGCAGAGTTGGACAGGGACAGGCGGGGCTGGAAGGTGGGCACACCCACCGGCTGGGAGACGTCGGCCTCCTGCGCGGTCATTATCTCTCTGTTCCCTTGCTTTCCCTTTTTACATTAAGTCGTTTTCAGTTTATCTGTTTGCAAAGTTTTATACACTCTCAATTCAAAGCCCCAGGCAATTTAGAAAGGCAGAAGAAAGAGGAAAAAAACTCTTCCCTGGAGTCTTATCACCCAGAAACAAGTGCTGACCACTGCAGACCACACAGGAATGTGTGTGCATGCTCTCATACACACACACACACACACACACACACACACGTTACACAAATTGGATCAAATTAAATATTCTGCTTTGCCATTTGCCTCTTTCATTCAGGGATAGCAGCAGAGAGCTTTCAGTATCAATGGGTGTGGACACCCATCACCAGCCCAACCTTGGGGCAGGATGCTGTGGCTGCACGGCTATTTATTTCATCTGGCTTTGATGGGTGGGCATCAGTCTCTTCCTTATGAGCTGCCATAAACAGTGCTCATTAAATATGGTGCTGGGATGGGGAGGGTGGGTCAGGGGTAGAGTGCTTGCCCCAAACGCGTGAGGCCCTGGATTTGATCCCCAGTGCCACAAAAATAAATAGCAGGCATAACTTTCTCGCTGGTTTGGGATTATCCTCAGGAGTAGAAGCTCTGAGTCAATTTGCCATTTTCATTCATTTGTTCATTCATTCATTCATCCAAGGAGACTACTGAGTGTCTATTACATGCAAAATGGCACTGGGGTCCCACTCATGAGGCAGATGGGGCCAGGCACTGGTACATAGCAGACAAACAATGTAGCAAATTGTAAATAACATAGCATTTTGGCCATTATTTACTGAGCACCAGGTAGAAGACACTGTCCTACATGTGGTTGGCGTTACAGGCTGTACATTATAGGCCGTACACATCCCTAAATCTGAAATGCTCCAAAGTTGGAAACTTTTCGAGTGCCCGCATGATGCCAGGAATGGAGAATTCCACACCATGAAACTTTGTTTCCTGTATGAAATTATTCAAAGTATAAAATTACCTGGGGCTGTGTGTAGAAGGCTTTTATGAAACATAAATGAATTTTGAGTTTAGTCTTGGTTCCCATCCCCAGGATATCTTATTGTGTACATATACATATTTCAAAATCTGAGGAAATCTGAACTATTTACAGTCCCACGTGTTTAGGATAAAGGGTACCCAGTGTGTACTGTGATTACCCCATTTTATAAGTGAGGAGAGGCAGGTGTGAAAGGTTAAACGCATTGACCCAAGGTGCTCTGTGGACTGCTCCACAAGGCGCCTCTCGTGGCTGCCCCGTGCTGATCTCGTGGTTTTAGGCCCTCATTAGTCAATTGCTTATTCATGCCCCTTATTTCCTTATTAATGTAGATGCTTCCAGGGAAATCCATGTTCTCATCAGTAAATGGGATCAGCATGTCCACCTCTTTGGGGAACAGTGGGGACTTAGAGGAGATGTCGAGGAAGACACCTACCCAGCGTGCGGCACTTGGATCCTTGATAAATATTCTTTAAAAGGAAAACACAGTTGCCTCTCAAGAGCTCTGTGAACGAGTATGCTGCCAGAAGGGGCGATCGCCGAACACATGGCAGGAAGGGACTCGGAGCTTTTTCTGAGGGGCTCCAGGGGTGGAGGACAGTCACTCTGTCCCTGGTGCTTGGCTCGGGTGGACCCGGGGAGCTGTGATGGGGCTGGGCTGTCGGGGTTGGGACGGCCCCACGGAGTGAAGCCAGCTGAGCGGGCTCTGCAGGAGGCACCCGGCGTCCAGGGCCTGGGAATCAGGGCACCATTGCCGCCCAAGTGCTGAAGACCACGTCCTTGTCATGGGAGACTCAGGTCACAGCTTCACCATGGCAGGCTGTCCTAGGCACCAAAACAGGACAGCGGCAGACAGACAGGGCCCAATGATGCAGGGTGCTTCCCTTTCGGTGACCTGAGGGCAGCCTCCGGGAGAGGAGACACTGATGCTGGGATGCTGGCCAAAGGTGCTGGTGGGACAGTGGGGCCACTGGGGCAGGAGAAGGGGCTGGAAGGGGAGGCTTTTGTGGGCAAAGAATCCACCAGAGCTGCAGTGGAGGACACAAGGAAGATGCTTAGGTTCCTCCAGGCAACTTGGGTAGGAGGAGATCAGAAGCTGGAAGGTGGGGGGGATGCAGCTGCAGGGAAGATGGAGAAGTGTGTAAGCGGAGAACCCGGAGGGTTCCTGCTTGGATGTGGCCCTGAGAGAGACCGAGGCCTTGGAGACTGGCTGGAGAGATGTGTCGCTTTCAGTGAGACAGGAGGTGGGGCAGGCATGAGGCAGTCGTGTGGCAGACTTTCTGGCACATTGGAACTTCTTTAGCCCACGGGGGCTTCTGGGAGAGTCCTGATATTCATCAGAGCCTCCAAGATGGTCAGAAAGGCCTGAGGGTCTTCTGGGACAAAAAATCGGCTGGAGGCAGGTGGGGCCATCACCAAGCTACCCCCCATGCCCGTGCTCTGACAGAGACCCCCAGAGCTGTCACATGGTGCCCCAAGAGCCACTTCTTAGTGGAAGAGCTGTTCTTGCCAGGAAACAAGTTGTGGAGGACTGCATGGAGGAGGGACTGAGAGCCCACAGGCTGTGGGGTGGCTTACAGGGGCAGAGGTTTAATAAGACGCTGTACCAACAGCGAGCTGCAGGAGGCCAGGCACGTGATGCATGTCTATAATCCCAGCTCTTGGGAGGCTGAAATGGGAGGCTTACAACCCCTAGTCCTGCCCGGGCAATTTAGCAAGAACCTGTCTCAAAATAAAAAATAAAAAGATCTAGGGGTGTAGCTCAGTGTGAGGGGCCTGAGTTCAATCCCCAGTACTAAGAAAACATTTTTTAGAAGAGAGGATGATGAGGGGAGGGGTGCTGTTAATAAGGTTGGGGACTAAACTTTGGGGTTACATTGAAGATACCTTGAGAGGTTTCAGTAAAGAATGGAATTAATTATAATTATCTCGGACTGCTGGAGTGAGTTTTGGAATCCACCTGGTGCAGAGATTAGGCTGCAGAAGTAATGTGAATAACGGCAGGCTGCAGTGATCACAATGGTCATTTATTGAGGGTTTTAAAGCATGGATTCTGGGGTCAGACCTGCGCTTGATCCCATCTTGATCACTTACCTGTATGCCTCAGTGGCCTCAACTAGGAAATGGGCCCATAATATTACTATTCTGATAATGTATTGTGATAAAGAAAACTACCCCAAAACCTTGTTGCAAAGAGCACTAGCCACATTCTTGTGCTCGTGATTCTTTAGGTGGGGTGGGACTGGTCAGAGGGAGATGTCACCGGGGAAGACAGGAAGGGCTGGGCTGGGTCACCTAGAGCCTCGCACCTCCACGTGGCTCCTCTGGGGAGCGTGTGCCTCCTCCCAGCATGGCTACCCAGGGGAGGGAGGCACCCATGACGGGGACCTACAGTTCCACAAGCCGGTGTCCCACACGAGGGGCAGAAACTGCTGCGCTTTTGTTTATCTACCTTTGAAGCCACGTGCCCTTCCCTCCCACCACGTTCTGCCAGCTGCAAAAGCTGCAAGCCCATCCAGGCCGCAGGGGAGAAGAGCGAGGCTGCATCTCTCCCGGGGCTGAAAGTCACGCTCGGTAACTGCTGCTAGTACTTACCGGGCGGATGAGAAGATCGAGCTAATTAGTTAAAACGTGGGGAGCATTCGAAGAGGGCCCCGCGCCTAATGCACGCTCAGTGGATGCCAGGCGTGACTACGATTGTCACTGTGGCTGTGGTTGTGTTGCTGGGTCTACACCAAGGAAGAGGGTTCAAGGTCACGTGCTAGGTTGGAATCTGAGCTCTCGAGTGTGTCCTCCTGCCCTGTTTCCCCCCCAGAGGTCCTGTGCCCGAGGACTCCCTTTCCGATCTCTCCCAGTTGATGGCACCCATTGGTCTGGTTTCCCTCCCTCCTCTCCCCTCCCCAGCCCCGAGGCAAAGAAGCTCTGGAAACCATTCCTAACTGATGCACGCAATTCCTGGGGCGCTCTCCGAGCTGTGATATTGTCACTACTAATTTAGTGCCATTAAAAAACTCAGCCATTGTTAGCAACGCCTCAAGCAGGTGATGGCATCGGAACAATTCCAGCAAATGAAATACTCTCTTCATGGGCTGCACCCGGAAGCGGACCCCATGTGGGCTGCTCGGGCCTTCTTGGGCTCTGGGAGGATGGAGGCTCGGACCCAGGGCCAAGCCTGAACCGGGTTCTGGGCAGCGCCTCCACCCTCTGAGCCTGAGAGTGCGCCAGACCAGTGACGCTGGGCATGCTGTGTCCGTCCTACTCAGTTACGTGGGAGCCAGGTAATTGGGGTACGTGGCCTGGACTTTGGGTTTATGAGCTGGGGGACCCTCAGCAGGTTCTTCTTTCCCTCTGAGACTCAGTTTCTCCAGCTGTGCATGGGTGAAAATGATGACTGGAGTGTATGCTAAAAATGCAGATTCCTGGCTCCCACCTTGTAGCTGCTGAACTGAGAATGGGCTCCGTTCCATCCTGAGGATGAGGCCCGGGGGGGTGAAAACGCTGAGAAACAGGGAGTGGGCGCGGTCAGCCCCGCTCAGTCCCAGGTGTGGGTGTAGGAGGAATCAAGGGAAAGATCACAGCTGCTCCTGGCCAGAGCCCGGCACCAGGCAAGGTCCCAAGGGAGTTAGTGCTGCCCGTGTTCTCATAGAGGTCACCCGGGTGGCTTGCCCAGGGGTGGCTCCAGGAAGGAAGGGAATTTTCTGGTGGGTGGGGAACAGAAGAGGGATCTAGATCCCAAATACGATGAGGTTAGGGAAGCGCCTTCCGGCTCCCCTCCCAGAGCCCAGAGAGGCACCTTCTCCTGCAAACCAAGATTCAGCTGATTTGGGGCCTTGAGTAATTGACCACTGTCTGCTTTCGAGACAGATTCCCTTGTCCATCAGGCCATGCCATGTTTGTCCAGCCCCATGGCGGACCTCAAACTGTTTGATCATCTTAAATCTCCATCTGGCTAATTCCTCTGCAGAGTGCTACCCGGACACCAGCCTGACTCTGAAGCCGGACTGAGATCAGCCCGACCTCTGCTGTCTGACCACCTTGCCGTGGAGTGAAGTAGCGAAGAAGAAGGAGGTGGATGGTGGTGCCATGAGCCACAGCCTGCTACAGCGGGATCTCAAGCTGTGTGACCTTAGGCGAGGCACCGTACCTCTCTGAGCTTCCCTCTTCCTGGTGGTAAAACAGGGATGATGATTCCTGGCTGGCCCAGCTCCCCAGGCTATTGCGAGCCTGCACCAGACCAACCACCCCAGACTAACTGGAGGAGAACAGAATCACATTTCCCCATGCAGTCAGCATCGAAGCTAACCATTGAATGTGACGCAGTTCTCATCCAACTTGGTTTGCGACCAGAGTCGTGGAAAGAATCAAGCTTGTGAACTGAGGTGTCACTGTATGTCTCCAGCCACCTGCAGACATTGCATAAGGTGACTGACTGGTCCTGGTGTGCCTGGGACTGTCCCGGTTTTAAAATGGAGTGCCCCACACCCCAGGCAAACCCAGGCGGTTGGTCACCCAAACCTCTATGCACTTTGATTTAAAGCAAGACTTTGGAGCCACGAGCCTGGGTTTGGGGCCCAGCTCTGCGACTTGCGAACTGTGCAACTGGGGCCAAGTTATTTACTCTTCCTGCGCTTCAACGTTCTTATCCGTAACATGGGAGTAATATACCCCGTCTCATGGAGAGCCCGTATGATTGGCTAGATCATGCAGGCAGAACTTTTAGCTTTAGCAAAGGGCCTGGCAACCAGCAGCTGCTGTGAAATGCCAGCCATTGTTATTTCTCAAGCCTCCTCTTTGTTACTGGATCCAGGCCCATCTGCTCACCACTCGAAAGCCAATACTCAGGAGACAAGAGTTGGAGAGCAGGAAATAAGGTTTATTCAATGACCAGCCCTGAGAAGACAGAAGGGGACAGCAACCTTAAAGCTCCATCTTAGGACACTCGGGTACACAAAGGACTCTTACAGGGAGGGAAATACAGAACAGTTGAGGCAAGAGGGCTACCTGCCAAGTGGGGTTTTCATCATCCAAGGTGTGGGGCTCCTTTTCTTTTCCTTTTTTCCTTTTCTTTCTTTCTGGCTGGCACATTGCAATCGACCTTGACCTCCCATGTCTAGTTGCTGTAATTCTTTAGACAAACGTATTGCCTTTCACAGGACTAGAATAAGGAAGGGATGTTACACATTCTCATATTATCTGAGAGTCATCAGATATTCTGGTTCTGTAAATCTAACAAAAGACTACTTAAGTAGTTAACATCTTAATTATTTCAGTGTGGCTTTTCATTAGAACTCAGAATGCTGGGCAAAGGAAGGGAAAGCCGGAGGATAACTTATGAAGGGCTGGCCACAGTTACTTTCCCCGGGGGGAGACGTTCTGTGGACCCGCTCACCTTGTACAGCACCCAGTGGGTGCAAGTCTTGCACGTGAAATACACAGAGATGAGAAGACCCTGGTCCCGCCTTCACCAGGGAGCTGAGCATTGTGTGTGAATAATGACCATGACTAGAAATCAATACATGTCAGGTCTGGGTATAAAGACAAAGGCTGGATCGCTGAACTCAAGCCTTAGAACTGGTGACTTTCGTGCTAGGTGAAACCTCCATACACCACATAAAAGAAAACCCAAACCCCACATCAAAGGTGCTGGTGGTCTTTCAGAAGGAAGCACTTGATATGGCCCAGGAAGAGGGGACGAGGCAAGGCTCTTGGGAAGATTTTTGAACTGACCTGAATGAAAGGGGAGAACTGGATACCAGGGGTGAGAAGAGGTGGGAACATGGAAAAGCCTGGGTTGATACACGCATGGTACCATTCTCAAGCTTCGTGACTTTGGCAAGTGGCTGTACATTTCCGGGCCCCAGTTTCCCTCATCTATAAAATGAAACATCTAAGGAAGGGGCCCAGACAGCCCTACAGAGTACCTGACAAAAAGGTGATTTTTAGGAGCAGGGAGGACAGCACATTTAGCAGGGAGGACAGTCACAAACTTTCATGGAGGCCTTGGCATGTGTGTGGGCCACTTAGCTCACGGAGTTTACACTCGGCAGAGAGGGCCAAATGGAGAAGTGCAAGCAGCCTGGATTGGCCGGGACCCCTGGGCGTATCAAGAGAATACAAGGGCAATAATGTTAGACATGATCTGAAGCTTGTAGGGGAAGACCTTATAGCCCTCAGTAAGTAGTTGAGATACTGAAGAATGTGGAATAAAGGAAGATCTGTACAGTTTCTTAGCAGACCCGGGTCCAGCTGCTCGCCGCTTGAAAGCCAATACTTGGGAGACAAGAGTTGGTGGGAGGGAAGTCAGGCTTACTCAAGGGCTGGCCATGAGAAATGGGAGGGCTGCCATGCTCAGGAACTTGGCTACATGGAAGGAGTTTGAGAGGGAGGTGCAGGGGAAATGGACAGGAAGTCTCCATGCTAAGCAGCGCCCAGCGTGTGGTTTCTTTCTTTCTCTCTGTCTAGAATCGCAGTGAACCTCAACCTCCCCGGGTCAGCTTCTCCAGTTCTTTAGATCGCTGTATTACCTTTAGGCTAGTTAAACCTCACAGCAGTTTATAAGTTTTGTTTCAGCTGTTGCTTAGAACTAAAGAATAAGAAGGGGCATTCCATATTCTGATATGATCCGAAGGTCACCAGATGTTCTGCAAATTTGAAGAAAACGTTTTAATCATTTAAGTGGAGCTTCTTTTTAGAATTTAGAATGCAGACAAAGGGAGGGGTATAACCTTGCAAAGGACAAGCTACAAAGAAAGGAGCGGCCATTGTTCTGAGCTCAAGGTGGACTTTCTTCCCCCCTCCCTCCCTTCCTTCTGTCTTCGGGTTGCTCACTCCTAATGGGGGAGGCAGATGCTGATCAAACCATCCCATAAAGAAACATGAAAACTGAAATTGCAACTCTGTTTCTTAGCCATAAAAAGACAGGATCTGGTGTGATAGGAATTCACGAGAGAAGGGGTCAAATCTCATCATGAGGGCAGACCCGACAGCGGGGCAAGACCAGGAGGAGGTGAGCTACGGAGAGGGTTGCAGGCTACGTGCCCTGCATGGGCAAAGGCTGTGTGGCAGGGACATGCATGGTGGACTCGAAGCTCTGGAAGGTGGCGATGGGGCTCAGGATGCGGCACCCCAAAATATGACTGTAGACCACACTGTGGCACCCTCTAATATGCCTCTCTGACATAATGATTATTTTGAGCTGGTTAATCTGAGAAACTGCAGGCACACGGGGTAGGGCTAACAACTCACTCGTTTGTAAGAGAAATTTACACCCACAAAGGGAGTCCTGTCTGTGAGGGTGTCCACTCTACACAGGAAGGTGAAGTGAAGCAGGCAGGAACCCGAATCAGTGTGATGTGCCTGACCTTTGTCCCGGAGGCCCCACCCAGCCAGCTCCAAGGCTTTTGCCATCTCTGCTTTCTGTTTCAGAAAATGGTGGTTAGGTCTGAAGTTTAAAGTTTCCCTGACATCTGCTCTAGCAAGTTACTCCTTTCTGGGGCTCCTTCCATGCATGCAGGAGGGACATGGTAATGAATTTCTATTTGTCTCTCCTTAATCTGTCTTTTGTTATGGAGAGTCCCAGTTAGGAACCACAAAGGGTAGACAGAAAATTATTTTTTTCCCCCACAGAGGGGTGTGTGTGGAGATGTAGATGGAGGAGTCAGATGACTTGGGCTCTTGGGGCCCCCCACAGGGGGAGAAATATCTTTCTTCATCCCTCATCCCTTCATCCCAGGGGTCATTGCTAGACCCCTGTAACAAAAGACAGATTAGCAAGAGGAGAAAGCTCGCAGATTTCGTCAATATGAGTTTTAGAGCACATGAGAGACTTCATAAAGAAATACGGCCCAAAGAAACGGTAATTTTTAAATTTGTTTTTTCTTTCTGCAGCACTGGGGCTTTATCCCGGACCTCACACATGCAAAGCAAGCGCTCTACCACCCAGCTACAGCCCCAGCCCAGCCTGTGTGTTTTTAATGCAGGTCTGATGAAGAAATGGACTAATGTGAAATATGATTGGATAAAAGTATGACCCGATGGGGCTGGGGATTTAGCTCAGTGGTAGAGTGCTTGCCCAGTTAGTGCAAGGCCCTGAGTTCGATCCCCGGCACTCCCTAAAAAAAAAAAGACGAAAGTTCGACCCAGTGGTGATAAACTGGGGGCAGGGCTTAGCAACGCCTGTTCATTCTGAGTCTCCTCTCTGTCTTGTGTCCTCAGTGGTAGGCTGTCTGTCCCTTTCCTTTGGGGACGAAGTGAGCAGCTCTCTGAGGAAGGTCCATCACTTGCTCCAGAGGAAGATATGAGAGGCCTCCCCAGGTCCTCTGTACTCCTCTAGGGGAGAAGGCCCGGAGCCGTGATTGTGACCAAGCTGTTCTCCTTTGCAGGGCCAAGGGGCTGTATTGGGGGACCCTATGCTGGCCCCCATCCTCACATTCAGGGGTTTGCTTCTATTGTATGGTCAACAAGAAATCCTGGAAGGGTTCAAGTGAGAGGATATGGCCATCAGAAGTGTGTTTGTGAAGACCACTAATGCTCAGAGTGGATGACTACAAAGACACGGCCTCTGGTGTGGCAGCTCCTTGGCGACGGCCTGGAGAGGGGTGGAGCACTGGGAGGGTGAGCCTGGGTCCTGGGAGGGTGCCATCATGCTGGGGCCTCCTGAGAAGCCAGCCGCCGGCCTCCGGGATGGCTCATTGGTCTTGCCTTCGTTGTTGGCAGGGTGTCTCTAAAAGGGTGCCCACTTCTGGGATGAGCTCATACACGGGACCCCCTAACCCCCAACACCAGAGGAGTCCTTGGGCCGAAAGCAAAGACCACCTTGGTACCCTTGGGGGGCCAGATCCCCAGGGAGAGAGTAAGGGGATGGGAGAAGAGAGGTGGGCGTTCTGACCTGGGAGAGGACACTGCTGCTGTCCAGGGGAGCAGGGAGGGTGACTGGGACTAAGGTGGTGTCCGGGAGATGGGGTGAGCCGATGGGCTCCAAAGTTTCAGAGTTCAATCAGCAGGTCTTGGGTCTGGGTTTGGTTGTGCGTGGGGTCTTCACTAAGAGAATTTCGGAAAGGGCCAGTTGTGCACACCTGTAATTCCAGCACTCTGAGAGGCTGAGGCAGGAGAATTGCAACTTTAAGTCCCAGCTGGATAACTTAGCAACTAAGTAAGACTCTGTCTCTGTCTCACAATTTTTAAAAGGGCTGAGGAAATTAACTCAGTGCAAAGGCCCTGGGTTCAATCAATCCCCAGTATCTGAGAATGAGAGACAGAGAGAGAGAGAGAGAGAGAGAGAATATGAATATATATCAGTGAATTCCCAGGGAGGGACCAGGGCTGAGGGCAGAGCAGGTGAGATAGATGGCTGGGTCGCTCGGCATCACACCTGGCGATCTGGGGGTGCCTTGAGACCTCCTGGGGATGGCGTTGGGGGAGGTCCAGGCCGGAGCCATAACGGGTAACTCGTCAGAGTTTAGGTGGAAGTTGAGCCACGGGTGAGCGCGAGATGGAGAGAGGACCCGGCAGGAGCCTCTGTGGAAGGTCCCAGGGCCAGCCGCAGCCCCTCCCTCCAGGCCGCTCCCTCTGCTGCGTCTCCCAGGAGGGAGTGACATTTCAGCACTGTGATTCTAATTGAATTTAATTGTCTTCTCCAAGTTGCTCTAAAACCTTTTCAGAGTCCCCTGAAATTAGGGAACATCGATAATACCCCTCCTTGGGGTTTAATCCGTGTCCTCCCTGAGAATGGTGATTAATTTTTTACAAGCTAATCATATCTCTTAGGCAAGCTGTCAGCGAGGGCCCGTCATCTCTCATCAATAATGAAGCGATCCCAGCACCCAGCTCCCGCAGCCTCCTGCATAATTCACCCGGAGGACTTCAAACAAAGGCGGGCGGGGGGCCGGGGGCCGGGTCCTCCTGATCGCGTCCTCCGTGACTATCCGTGGAGGCGGGCCGGGATGGGAGGGGCGGCAGGGGATATAAAAACATTGATGAGCACACATCTGGTCGCCTTTTTAACATGCTCTCACCTGCCTCCGCTGCCTGTCATCTCTGCCCAGCCTGCCCCCTCGTCTGGCTGCCTTGCTCGTACCCTTCTCGCTCTGTTCCCTGCCCTTCGCTGCCCTCTTCTTCCTTCCTAACTGTGATACCACTTCGTGTGGGTTTTGGAACCACTTCTGCCCTTTGACCCACCGCCTCCCATGGGCAGAACACACACGGAGTCCCCATTTGGCAGATGAGCAAACTGAGGCCCAAAGAGGGGAAACAGCAAATAAGACCTGGCTGGACCTACGCTTTGGTGGCTCCCAGGTCTGTTCTCTTCCACTCTCAAGCCACAGGCCGAGTGGGCACCGGCCACCCCCACCCTGGCCCCAACACCTCTGCTCTGGCCTCTTCCTGGGGGCCCTGCTGCCCGTGTACAGAGCTAGCCCCGGCTCCTTGTGCCCTCATGGTTCTATCTGAGGCCAAATCACAGGCAGACAAGTGGCCAGCGACAGAGTGGGCTGCAGGAGGAGAAGCAGCTGCAGAGACAGAGCTGGTGTGCAAGGCTACTCCTCGGGGTTGACTGGGCACATGCCAGCGGACGTGGGTGTCTTGCTGCCCAAAACCACGTGCGCACGACAACTCGTCCTGTCTCAGCCTTGAGTGGTGTCTGGGGAGGGCCCCGGGTAGATGAAGCCCAGAGCAGAGAAACTGGTGGGAGTCTGGCGTGGGCTGTTGCCATCTCCATCCTGGGAAGGAAGGTCACCCCGCCCCCACCTCCATTCTGCAGGGCTCAGGCGGCTGAGCAGGCCCCAGGGGCTCCCCGGGTCTGCAGGAGGGAGCCCAAGTCTGGGTCTCAGCCTGCCCCTGCCTGCTCAAAGGCCTGGAAGCTTTACCCTCCCAGCTCCCGCCTCTCGTCCCTTTGGCCTGTTTCTGGCTCATCTCCAGGGTGACTCACCACTCTGGTTTACTCGGGGACACAGACTTTGTTCCAAGCAAACCAGGATGCTTTGGTCACCTGGAAGTGTCCCCCTTTCCAGGCAGCCGCTGGGGAAAGCTCCAGCCTCAGAGGGAAGCCCTGCTGGGCGAGCCTCCTCCCGGCTCTGTCTCCCCAGGGCTGGGTGGCCTTGGGTGACCTTGGTTCCTCACCTCTTGCGATAATTGGGAAAACAACTGTGCACGCTTGCTGTGAGGAGGGTGTGAGATGGTGCTTGCTACTGACTCAGCTCAGCCCCTGGGGCTGTGGCCAAGGCTCAGTGAATGTCCCTCTGATGGCCCTCTGATGGCCGTGGACCCTGACATCCTCCTCCTCCTTACTCACCAGTCAGACTCTGTGGCCACATCCTGCCAAACCTACCAGGGTCGCTGTCACCTGCAACCATACAGTCCCCATTTTGCAGCTTGGCATTCAAGGCCTCTGCTGGCTTTGGCAATCTCCCTGCTTCCTTCCCATGGATGCCTCCTCATTCAGCCTTCAAGAGCAACAGCCTGCATCTGCCTCCCGCTTTGAGCTCTGCTGACTCCCTTCCTTGCTCATTACACCCATTTTTCTCACCAGAAGCAGAAGCCCAGAGAGGTCAGCTCACCAGCTAAAAGTCACACAGGAGCTCAGAGGCAGAGCCCAGAGAGGAAGTCAGGGATATGGATGTGGGAGCCAGGCAGACTTGGGTACAAATCCTCACTCTGGCTCTTCCAGAGTAGCCTCTACAGGCCCTTCACTCTGAGTTTCAATTTCTCCTTTTAAAAGTGGAGCTTCCTGGCTGGGGGTGTAGAGTGCCCGCCTACCCTGCACAGGGCCGTCCCCAGCAGCTCAGAATAGTGAGGGAGAGTGAAATGGTAAGTAAGGTCTCTGCCAGGCACATAGTAGGTGCTCAGCAAAGCCCCCTGTTCTTATTAGCTTAACCTGAGTGGCTTTTTAAACTCTGTGACTATTTCCTGGTCCTCTCGCCGTGGAGGTCCCTGGGAACCACTCAGAACACATGTACAGTATGTCCCAGCCCCATGTGTGACCTTGACAAGGTCACACTGCCTTGAACCTGAGGTTAACATTGGCCTGCAGCCCGGGTCAGGGCGCCAACTCACTGTCCACTCTGGGCCTCATTCTGTCCGCTCCTGACCTGGCTCCAACAGTGCCTGCAGAGACCCTCCAATTGGATTAGCTCCTGGCTCAAGGTGGCCCGGGGGGACGGTGAGCGGGGGACAGTGGAGGCGAAGGAAGGAAGACTGCGCCTTTAATGCGGCTCAGATCCCGGTTCCAGCCGACAATGCTGCATTTGCATTTAAATGGAGGTTTTGGAAGTCTGTAAATCTCCATTTCCCAACCGCGGAGGCCTAATGGTTGTTTAATCGTGTTTAGATGGCCCCCCGAGCAAGGCAGTTGGTGTGTCTTAAATCTACTCAGCAGAGACAAAGATCAAATGAGGAGCTTTCAGGCAGAGCTGTTTCCTCCTTGCCAAGGATCCTGCAGGTCCCCCCCTGCCCCTTCCAGGAAGGCTTCCGGGATTGCCAGCCATCTCCTGGACCTCCCCCAGCCTCCCTTTCACACTGCAGGGGGAGACGCGGTGGCTGGTCAAAGCCAGTAGCCGAGGTGTGACTTCGCAGCAACCTGGATTCATCTGCCCACCGCCGCTGGCTGATTAACTCTGTGGCCACAGCAGGCTGTGGGAGTCTGTCGGTTTCCAAAACGCAGGAAGTATGCACTGCAAATCTTGGATGTAAAGTACCCAGAACACAGTGGGTGCTTTCAAAATAGTGATCACCGAAACCCCAAATTGCTCTTGGTCTCAGCAGGATTGGCCTTTGGGGGCAGTTTATGACTCCGAGGTGGGTTGTCTCCTGTGTAAGACCCCCGCACTGTCAATAAGATGCCGCCCAGGAGGAACCTCACGATCCACAGATCGCGGTCCCTCTAGAGATTGGGGCAGCAGCTCTCCTGGGGTCGCCCAGCTGCACGCAGAGCCCAAGCCCGCCGGGGTTATCCTGCCTCTGCCGCCTCGTCCTGAGCTCCGCGGAGGCGCTGTCAGGACTGTCTGGGCTTGAGACGTCCTCTTGGCCTTTTCAGCCCTTGCCGCCCCATCTTCGGGTGTGGAGGAGTAAGCACGGATGCTGACCTCCTTCCGGATCATTTCTGTCTTTGGAGTTCATCGCTCCTGAGGCCTCTCTGAGATCCTGGAGCTGTCTCGGGAGACTTCAGGTGGGGTCAGCCCGGACATATCCTGGTCTGTCTCACCTAGCTGGATGCTGGGGTTTGGGACGGCACACGTGACGTTCCAAGGTGGCATTTCTAGTCTTCCTTTGCTCCCTTGAACTCCAGGCTGGGCTTGCAGGAATAGAGAGGTCAGCCTGTGAGGGGTCTGCCACCTGCCCTTGCCCCCCCAGGGAAGGCAGGGCACAGTGCTGGAGAAGGTGTGGGGTGGGAAGCCAGAGAACTTCAACTGGGCTAGCGCCACCCCCTCCGCAGGAAGCATGCCCCCCCAGGCCACGCCCAATCCGGAAAAGCCTTCCCAGTAGTCAAAATCCATCTCCCTCGGGTCCCCTGCGTGACCAGGGGAGGGTGGGGCAGCCACCCATGCCCCGTTCCAGCAGAGGAGCTCTGTCTTTTCTTTTTCTTTTTGCCTTGTCCAGGGTGCAACCCAGGACCTCGCACCTGCTAGGCAAATGTTCCACCCCTGAGCCTCGCCCCAGCCAAGCGCCTCTGCTTCTGTCTGCTCTACATGTGGGGATCCGGCCTTGGCTTTCCTGTAAACCTATGACCGGGGGACTGCAGCCTCCCAAGACTCTTCCACTTGGGCATTCTGTGCTCAGTCTCCAGGTGGGGTGTGATTCCCGTCTGCTTCTCGGGCACAAGGGGTCTCGGAAGCATCTGGGCTGACTGACTTGACTCTTGTAGGGGATGGTGCTGTCCCTGTGGAGGACTGAGCATGCATGGCGCCAGGCCCCAGGGTTTCCCTGGAAGAGAAAGACATCCCCACCTCTCATCTCCTCTTTTCTCCTGGAGGACGAGGGGCTTGCTGTGGACCAAGCCATAGTGCAGCTGGGAGTGCTGGGACCTCAGAGTTTGGTAGCACGGTGGGTGGCTCTTCTGTCCGCTAGCCAAGAGATTGCAGGAAAGTTTCTGCTTCTCTGTGCCTCAGTTTTCCCACCTGTAAAATGGGAATAATGAAAGTCTGAGGATTCTGTGAGATGAGGCACAGAGCACATACGGCACAGAGCCCAGCTCACAGCACACACTCAGTGACCATCGGCAATAATGTCGTTGCCATCCTTGCCAGCCCTGCTTGGAGTCGCTGGGCTCTGAAGAGCTAAGGGGGCTGGAGGAAGGACAGTCCTGGGGATGAGGACCAGGCCTGAGGATGGTACTGAGGCCACGATGACGTGGCTCCTGCCTACCTTCTCACCACGTCCTTCAGGACATGGCCCGTGTCCCCCATAGCAGGCTGCTCTGGAGCTGCCAGCCTCAGCCTCAGTTGAGGACCTTTTGCTCGCTGCCCTGTGTGCCCTGTCCCATCCTATCCTGTCCCGTCCCGTCCTGTCCCGTCCTGTCCCGTCGTCCTGTCCTGTCCTGTCCCGTCCTGTCCTGTCCTGTCCGGTCCTGTCCTGTCCTGTCCGGTCCTGTCCGGTCCTGTCCTGTCCCATCCCGTCCCGTCCCATCCTGTCCTGTCCTGTCCCGTCCCGTCCTGTCCCGTTCTGTCCCGTCCTGTCCGGTCTTGTCCCGTCCTGTCCTGTCCTGTCCTGTCCTGT
Organism: Hystrix cristata; assembly: GCA_004026905.1. Lineage (NCBI taxonomy): Eukaryota > Metazoa > Chordata > Mammalia > Rodentia > Hystricidae > Hystrix > Hystrix cristata. Next base: position 23,850 of record PVJO010006356.1, on the reverse strand, counting down.
CCGGTCCTGTCCTGTCCGGTCCTGTCCGGTCCTGTCCGGTCCTGTCCTGTCCTGTCCGGTCCTGTCCGGTCCTGTGGGATCTGCCTGGCCTCTGTCTCTGCTCACACCTAGCTGCGTTTCAACCCGAGCAGGCCGAGCTAGACACTTGTCAGTTTGCCCCTCAGCAGCTGCCCTACAGTATTTTAAGTGTCTGTCTCTTCCTTTTAGGGCTTTTTGAGGGAAAGGATCATGTTTCACACTTAGCCTGACACATTGGCCTGGGGGCTTGGCACAGAATAAGTGCCCAATAAACAAGAGTTGATACTTGGAGGTGTGCAGTCATATTCAGGGACGCTGTTTGGCTTAGCAGTTAAAGGCAGAGTCGTTGACGTCAGACAGATTGAGTCTAAATCCCAGCCTGACATTATTAACGGCGTGAGTCAACTGACATGGATCAAAGGCTCAGTACACAGGGGTTTGTTGAATAAATGGGTCCCGGGTAAACAGATGAAAACTCGCCTGTGCCTTCCGTCGGTTTAATACACACCTCTGTCTTCTCATCCGTGTAATGGAGCTGATAGCCGTATCGTGGGGCTGAGTGGTGATTAGACGCTTAATTCATCGAGAGCGCTCTGTCCGGGGCTTGGCGCTCAGCAAGCAGGCATCACCGTTAGACAGAGTTGTTGCTGCTGCTGCTTGTGTCAGAAGGGCCCCAGCTCCCCCACTCCTGCTGGCACGAAGTGACTTTGACCTGGTGGACTGGCGCCTCCCCAGCCCTGCCGGCCCCCAGGTCGGATTCCTCCGTTCCTGCGGCTCAGCCCTGACACAGCGGAGTGGGACTCTGTTTTATTTTAAGCCTGCCCCCTTCCTCTCCTTCAGAAAGGCAATTAGACTCATGTTTACCGGAGTGGGTGGCTGTAATCTGTCGCCTGCCCATCTTATCCCGCCGCGCTGCCCCACTTCTCGTCTTCTCGCTTTGCCCAGGCTGGGATGGGAGATTTGCATAATCAGTAAAAATAGAACTCGAAAAAGTGGGGGCGATGGGGTCAGTTTCAGGCCAGGAAGTCGTGAGCGTCATCCTAGAGCTGGAGTGAGTCGGAAGGGCTGACGGGACGGGCAGCCCGAACTTGATGCTGCAGGCTTATCTTCCTGTGTCTGTCGGGCAGGGCGGGTCATCAGCCCCCACCCTGGAGGCTGAGAGGCGCTGGAATTGTCCGCCGATGGTGCCCCTCTCTGCCTAGAGCCTTCAGTGGCTCCCCAGTACCCCAGCTTCTATATTTCCCTTCTTATCCTGTTCTTTCCCCTCTGTCCCCACCAGGGGCTGCTATGGCGCCCACTTATATTTCCCCAAAGCAGTTCATGAGAAAAGTTTTGGGGCAGAATTTCTGAAAACACGGCAAGGGAGCCAGGAGACGCTGCGGAGCAGAGTGACAGTGCTGGGCCTTGGTGGGTGTGGGGATGGAGAGGAATGGGCGCATCCCGGAGATACTCAGGGGGCAAAATGGGCAGGCCTCCTCAGAGAAAGCAGGAGCCCAGTGGGGGCTGGCTGTGGCTCTGCCTGCCCTGACCCCAGTTCACCCTCCCGAGTGTCTCCTGGGGACCCTTTCCCAGAACCCACCTGGGCATCGCTGGCCTCTTCTGGTTCCTCGGCATCTTACAGTTACTTCCATTTGTGGTCTGCTTTTCGTGATACTGGCCTCGTGGTAGACACACCATTAATATTGTTCTCCTTCCTTCTGTCCCTTCCCTCTTCTCTCCTACTTCCTCCTTTCCTTCTGGAACCCAGTTCTGCAGTATTCAAGCAGAGCTGGCGTGGGGAAGGGCAGAGAACACAGCCTTTGGGTTCAGTTCAAATCCGGTTCTGCTGTGTACTAGCTGTGCGACTTTCTATCTTGCTGATTCTCACTTTACTCACCTATAAAATGGGCTCTATCCCTGCAGGATCTGTATATACTGAAAGGCTGCAGCACACAGTAGGTCTGCACCCCCAAAAGCCTGCTTCGGACTTGCGCCTAGGAGAAACGGTGGGCCAGGGAGGAAGGGTGCCTACATCTTTCTTTCTCCTTAGGAAAAGCTTTTCCAAGGCTGCAGAGCGCCTGCCTGTTAAATGAGGAGCTACAGCGACTAGGCTGCTCTCCAAGCCCTGGAGCATGGCCTGTTTTCATTTGCGAAGGCAGTTAGGGGGAAGCAATCTCTCTCTCTCTTTTTTTTAATTAAATTGGAAAAGTTCTGTGGGAGTCTTTGAAATGTTCAGAGTGATGGCTTTTTTTAAAATAAAAGGAAAGATAAAGGAAGCCATCCCAGTCCTTGGGTCACACGGGGATTGCGTGGCCCCAAACATCATTTGAAATGACAATCGTGGGTGGCTATCCAGGGACTCGCTTTGTTGCAGAGAGAATCCTTAGTGTTGGTTAGAAGGGGTCGGCCCCACTGAGCCCCCTCTGGAGAGCGCTTCCAAGGAACTCAGCGCATTTTATATCCATTAGAGTTTTACTTGTCAAATCAGGAATGTAATAAAACCGGCCTCTGACACCTCACAGAGAACTCGTGTGAGGACATTTTGATAAAGTTAAAAGCCTTCTACAAATGTAAGGTATTATTAGCGGTGGCCGCCGTGCCCCAAGAGGCGAGGTGATTTTTCCCAAGGTCACAGAAAAAGTGGGCGAAGGATCCAGAAAAAGACGCAAAGGCTCCTTTTGATCCCGAGGGAGGGTTGGGACCTTGGTCCCCAGGTACTGAGAGTGAAACCTGGTGCAGAGCGAGTCCGCCACCATGAGGGTTGGTCACTGAAAGAATGAGCAGATGAGTGAGTGAGTGCAGGAGGCTGTAGGCATCCGGGAACCGGAAGGGCCACGTGGCCCTCCCCAGGGCCTTGCCATCCCCAGATGTGCCAGCGGCCTTCTTGGTCTGACTCTTGCTGGGGGGCTGCCACGTGGCCCTGTTGTTCAGCCCTCCCCTACCTGTGCCCTTTGCCTGTGACTTTGCCTTTCCCACTAACAGATGGAGAACAGTTCTCAGCCTTGACCCGGAGCTTGCCGGTGTGACTTGCTTTGGCCAATAGAATGAGACAGAAGTGAGATTGGCCTGCAGAGGCCTTGTTTGGTGGTACTGACCACTGGTAGGACCCCTGCCCACCCATCTGCAGGGAGGGTGCTGTGGAGACGCTCCTGGCTATATCAGTGGCATCAGGGGATGTTTGTTACACAGCATGACCTAGGCCAGAGCTAACTGTACACCACCCAGCTCCTCCAAGCCCACATCCTGTAGCCCTTCATGCTTCCAGGACTGTTTGAGCATCACTCACTCATTCATTTCTTCACCCACTGACCAGTACTCATGGTGCTCTTGCTCTGTACCAGGCCTTGTTCTTGGTTCCTGGGAGAAAAGGTTCCAGTTCTTAGGACGGAGAGGAGGCCTGGTTCTCCTCTTAGCAGCCTTTCCTGACCTCCCTAACTTGCATATATTCATGAATGCATTAGTTCACTATTCATTCACTGAGCACCTACATTTTTTTGGATAGGGGCTGGCTCTGTAGTCCTGGCTGGCCTGGAACTCATAATACGCCGTCCTCAGCCTCCCAGGTGCTGGGATCACACTCCTGTGACCCACGCCTGGCTGGCACCTTCTTTTATCCTAGAAGCTGAGACTAACAAGGAGACACGACACAGCCCCCTGAGGCTCTCCAGGCTAGTGGGAGTGATACAGGCTGGCAGGTGTCACTGTGGCTACTGGAATTCCTGTCGTCCCTAATAAATTAACTGCCACTCTTTGGACATTGTTCGTGTACTCTGTACACATCCCCGCCTGCCGTCTTCAGTCATGCCGGGGGTGGATTTATACCATCTCACCGCTGACAGTGCTGATGGTCAGGGAGGTTGACGCCCTTGCCCAAAGCCAACAGTAAGCAAGTAGAAGACCAGAGGCCCCATCTAGGGTCTGCTGGACGCTGTGATTTTGCTTCTGTGAAGGATGCAGCTGTGTCCAGGTTGGAGGCTGTGGTGTCGGGAGGCACAGCAGCATCGCACCCTCGGCCTGGTCCTGAAAGTTGCTCTGGATGTTGTCAGGCAGACGGGAGGCCCTGGGGAGGACCCCCGCACCACAGGCCTGCACAGACAAGATGAGGGCCCCGGGCCTGGGTCTGGGGCCTGGAGCCCTGGGGCAGAGCCTCCTGTATCCAAGTCACCTAAAGGGCTTGCTGCCAGGGTGGGTTCCTTCAGGGCCACTGAATCAGAGCCGTTTGGGGTGGACACCAGGCACTTGTAGTTTTAAGAGTTTTGGGGGAACCTGATGATCTCCACAAGTAGGGAAGACCCCCTGCCTGCCCTATGATGGCCCGCAGGGCCCCCTGCTCCCCTCCAACCTCCCCGAGCTCCCGGCCAGCACCCTCAGCCAGGTACCATCTGTTGGTGACTGTGTACCTTGAGTGTCCAGTCCACGGCCAGACGGTGTGTGTGGAGAGCCATTGGGAGAATCACTCTTCTTCTGCAGCCCCAGCATGGATGGTCAGCCAGGTTTGTCCTCCGGCGATCGCAGTAGTCTTGGCACGAGAGGAAAGGGCTCAGAGGACCCTTCTGCCAGGCCCGCGTCTGCGAGAGCCTCGTTCTCATCACAGGAAAGGACTCCTGCGAGGGGGGCACATCCATCCATGACTATTTCATCCTCGCAGCGACCTGTGTGTTCTTCTCAGTTTCCTCAGCTGTGAGACGGGGATGACAGGTCACAGGAGCGGACAGAGTGATGAACCAACACCCGGGTGCTGGGGGCTCTGTAGCAACGTGCCTTCTGGAAGCCTTTGGGGGTCAGGCACCTGCAGCCCTGAGACACCCTGGGCCGGGTCGGTGGGTGGCAGAAGGGACACCCGAGCAGGGTCAGAGCCTTGGTTCCGGCCTTGCCTTTGCCACAGAGCAGCTGGCATCCTGGCAAGCCCTCCCAGCCCCACTGCCTGGCTCCTGAGTCTAGGATGGAGCGGGCAATTATTCTGTCTTCCATGCTGGGCTGGCGGACACCCTCCCCGGGTCACTGGCAGGCAGGGAGCCAGTCTGCACTTGTCCCCCTGCTGGGCTGGGGTGGGCAGCTCAGTGTGTGCAGGAAAATCGGGCAGGGCGTCTCCCCACCACACCCCTGCGCTGTGCAGGCGGCACCTGCTCCCGCCTGGCAGGAGGAGCCGTCCACACAGGGTGGATGTCCTGGGCTCTCCTTGCTGAGGGACAGGCGGGCATCGGGGATCAGGAGCGTCCCCCCTTTCTGGTCTTCGGAGCAGCACTGTCTCAACTTCCCTCCTGCTGTGGCCTCCACCCGGGGAGCCCTGCAGGGAGCTCTGCCTTCCGCATTCAAGTCTTGTTCCCTTCTTACATCAGTCTTTCTCCTTAATGCGCATTTTCTAACCTGTATTTTGCACACTTCACTTTGCTTACTGTCTGCCTCCTGGCCCAGGTCAGGCTCACAGCATGGGGAGCTTTGTCTGTGGTGCTCGCTGCTGCATCCCGCAGAGCCTGGAGCAGAGCCTGGCACATAGTAAATGCTCAAGGAACATTCAACAAATTCTCAGTTGTTTTGGCTCTGAGAAAGGGGGGCGGTATGGTGCTGGTGCCGCCAGCCTGGACGGAGCTGAGGTGGAGGCTGTGAGGCTGGAGAACCAGGCAGGGTGGCGGCTGCAGAGGCCAGATGGTCGCCCAGTGGGGAGGCGGCAGCTGCTGGTGTCATGAAGTCTCTGGACAGGTGTGCATTCAGTCAGCCGCTCCCAGCGCCTTGGGAATGACGTGCACTTGACCATGGTTGACCTTTGAACTCAGGGCCCCATACAACCTCTCTGGCCCTCCAGCCCCCCATGGACCTGCCACCTGCTGGCCTGCCACCTGCTGGCCTTGCTCAGACCCCACTCCCTGTTCCTTCTCCTCCTCCCTCTCCTTCCTCTCCTCTGGGCCTCCAGGAGTGACTGGGGACAGCAGGATGTGGAGGCTGCGGGGTTAGCAGCTTCAGGGCCAGGCTCTGGGTGCTTATGTGGAAGAAGAGCAGACTGGAGAGCTGGGGACACGTGCTTCAGAGACCCTTAGGAAGTACTCACTCCTCTACCCCTGCGATTCCTCAAATGGCTGCAGGAGGTTCTCAGGGGAGCCGGCACCCTGGAAAACCCGTCCCTCCCTGAAGGGCCCACCATGGAGCCAGCCGGAGGTGTTTTCCGAAGTGAGGCCGGCAGACCACTGCCCCCGGCCCCCGACCCCCGGCCCCCAGTGTGTGTGCACTGTGCAGGCTCCCAGACCTCTCCCTGGACTCCCCGGGTCAGAATTCCCGCGTCTGGTGTCTCAGCACCTGCAAGGTACTGTAACAAAAATACCATAAATGGGTGGCTTACAAACAACACAACTTTTTGTTTCTTTTTTGTACTGGGGATGGAACCCAGGACCTTCAGACCGAGCCTCATCCCTAGCCCTTTTATATTTTTTCGAGACTCATTAAGTTGCTTAGTTATCCAGGCTGGGCTCAAACTTTTGATCCTCCTGCCTCAGCCTCCCAGAGTAGGGGGATTGCAGGAATGCGCCACCATGATTGGTTTAAACAGCACAACTTATTGCTTGCAGTTCTGGAAGCTTCCGAAGTCCAAGATCAAGGGACACTAACCCTAAGTGCCTCCCGAATACCTCTCGCTCTAGACTTGCACCTTGCCCATCGGTTTTCACTGTGTGAGTGGGGGGCGGTTATTCAGACTGTAGCAGTGGGGGACCGAGTCTGCAATGTCATCTCCCTGTGTCAGAGGCTGTCAGGGTGGCCCACGCCTGTAATTAGCACGCTGGGAAGCTGAGGTAGGAGAATCATAGGTTCGTGAGAACCTGTCTCAAAATATATCCAAAAATTTAAGAAAAGATCTGGGGATGTGCAAAGGCCCTGGGTTCAATACCAGCAACAGACAGACAGACAGACACACACACACACACACACACACACAGAGGCTTAAAGATTCACTAGGAGCCAGCCCAGGACTCAGCGTGGTACCCATGGCTGGATTTCTTACAGAGAAATGGTGCAGAGCAAGATCAGCCACAAGGAAAGGCACAAGCGTGAACAAGGCACGATCAGCCACAAGGAAAGGCGCAAGCGTGAACAAGGCACAAGCCCCAGAGTCTTCTCCTCGTGGGCACATGGTGTACTCAGTCCCTCCAGCAACGAGTGACGAGGTCTGTGAAGTGTCACCTCCCAGGCTCCAAGTTCCCAGGGGGAGAACAGGTGTTCTGCAGGCACCACAGTGCTGTGCCAGCAGCGTGGGCGCCATGAGTCACTCTCGCCTGCAGGAATCCAAGTCTCCAGATGCCAGCCAAGGCCTGCCTTGCAAGCAGAGCTTTGAAGGACACACCCTGCTCTGCCGATCTTTCTGCACCGTGTCCTTCCCCCCAGGGGACCCTGTGTGCTTTAGAGATGGAGGTTCACTCGCAGGTCCGGTGGGTAAAGCTGAGGCCAACCGACTCTGCCTCTGGTTGCTGGGTGACTTGTGACACATGACTGGATCCCTCTGGACCTGAATCCCCAGTCTGCATCAGTAAGTGCGCTCCCCGCAGTGGCCTCTCCCCTGGGGACATCTGCACCCAGAGCCCAAGCTTCCCCCGGATGTCTTGCTCACAGCCTTTGGAGTGATTATCATGGAGCTGAGCAAGTCCCTGATCCTGCCCTCCTGGGAGAGCCTGGGTCAGGCGCATGGGACACCAGGAGGAAAGTTCCTGTTCTCTGTCAGTGGAACTTGTGACCCGGATGAGTCCTGTGTCCTCGATTAACACGAGCTCTCTTCCCTAAGACCGAGAGAAAGCATGTTAAGATTGTGAAAGATACTGACTCATTTGGAATGAGCGCAGTACCGTCATAGGCAGGTCACCCAACTGTGTGTCTCTGCTGCTGGTCCCTTCTGCAGGTGCCACCCAGTGTGGATACCACGTCTGCCCCACCGCGAAGCCCCCCACCCCCTCGGTGGGCAGGTTTCTGACTGCTTGACCTCAGCCCTGGGCGGAGGAAGGAGCGCTTGGAGATTTAGGGCTGCCTCTGTCACAGTACTTCCTGCTGACCCTGGAGTCCCTTCCCCTCTCGGAGCCCCACTTTCCCCCATCTGCAAATGGGAAGAGTAATTCTGCTGCTGATTGTCCCACCACTCTGGACTCTTTCCTGTTCCGTCTTATTCCAGAACCACCCCTAAGACACCTCTGGGCTGAAGACCTTCAACCAGTGTTTCTCTGAAAACATCCCCTGAGCATCTCCTGGGGGTGGTCAGGCTACGAAGACCCAGACAAGCTGCGGAGCCTCCGTTACACACACCTGACGTGTACCCCTGACTTCCCGGGCTGGCGGCGGCCTCCATCCACCTTAGATCTTCGAGGCTGGGAATCCTATCATCAGCTGCCATACCTCCAGCTGTTCTTTTGTTCCCAGATGCCAGAAAGTTCCTGAAAGTGCTGCTGGAGCCAAAATTCCGAAGACATGAAGAAGCAGGTTAATTTTAGGGCCCGTGGCAATGAGCAGGCGTCCTCTCTGTGGGTTGGTTGGATAAATGAGTTAATTTTGTCCAAGAGCCAGATGTCTTGGGGACTTTGATGCTGAGTGTGTACATATGCGTTGGGGGAAGCAGGTCCCGCACAGAAAGTGCTCCGGGGCCCGTAGGGAGCCCGGGAGGAAGCTGCATATTCAGCACTGCGATTAATGGTGCTAATAATGGTCCAGTGGTCAGTCCCAGGGAGGGTGCTTTGGAGAGGGACCAGCATGCCCTGGAAAACCGTGCCAGCCACTGTGGTGGTGGGAGGGGTGGTGCAGGGCCCTTCAGCCTCACTGGCGTCCAGGGCAGCAGAACTAGGTGTGGCCTGAGTGACTCCAGCCTGGGCTGGGACCAGAGCAGGGCTCTGCAGGCTGATAGCATTGACATTGTCGGATGTGAACGTCAGCAGCTGTCCCCTGTGTGAGCTGTGTGACATTCTCTGGTCCCTTGGCCTCCTGAGCATCCCTTTGCTCATCTGCAATGGAAACAACAACCTCTCCATCTCTCTTGCTCCCTTTCAGAGTAATGAATGGGGTAACTGTGCCAAGAATCCGGAAATGTCTGACATTTAATACAAGCTCTGTGACTACTATGTGTCTCTCTGCCTCTTTATAAGCTCAGAGATTGGTACGGTGTTTTCGAATTTTTGAAAACTTTTCACTGAAGTCTAATGTACACATAGAAAGGTGTATAAATTGTTTTTTTCTGAATTTAAAATTCACTTCAGCTCTTCCAGGGCTGGCTGTGTGACAAAATCTTGACATAAACCTAAGATGTCTTTTTATTGCTTTTAAATAGCATTTAAAACTTATTTTGAAATCATCGAAGACTCCCAAGTTGCAAAAATAGCAGAGAAAGTTCCCATGTACCCAGGCATCTGCCACTGATATCGTACGCAACCCGGAAACTGTGGGAGGGGTAGACGTTGGTATAATATTAACCACTAAGCTAAACAGTGCCCGTGGCTTCCTTGTGCAGCTCGGTGAGTTTCTTAAACTGGATGCAACTCTGTCAAAAGCGTTCACACTGAGAGAGAGACCATAGCCAGCTCCCCAAAGCATCCCCTTCATGTCCCCTCCCAGGGGACCTGTCTGTATTTTATGGAGTCACAGGGCACCTGGTCCTCTGCCTCTGCTGTCTTCCACCCTATAGAGTGCACCACAGCGACACTGCCAGACAGGCAGAGCCCTGCTCCGGGAGCCAGAGGAGCGCAGGGCCCTGTGGCGCAATCAGGCCTCCAGCTTCCTTGGGCCGCCCTCCATCCTGCAGGAGAGCAGGGTGGCCCTGGGGACACAGTCATGCCACCACGGCAGCATGGTGGTCACAGAGGACCTGGAGAGCTACTGGGCACCTTCCTGACCTTCTTCCGTCGTTGGCAGCAGACAAGAGCGGGAGCTGCCACACCGGGCGGAGTTGACATCCAGGAGGCCAAGAGAGCGTGGTGGGAGGCGGGGCCCTGCTGAGTTCGCGTGTGTGTTCTGTGGGACACAGACTGGGGCGGGGGAGACCAGAGCAGAGGCTGGGAGGAAGCGGGCTGCAGCAGATGGCACGGCTGAGACAGGACCGGGTCTGGGGGTGATAGGACGGTGACAGGTGTGGCCCCAGGGCAGTTCTGTCCCCTCTTCCACAACTCACTGGGAGAGCTTGCGTCTCATCTCTCACACGCGGGTGTTCCCTGGTCCATCCTGGGCTGTGCTGCCTGGGAAACTTCCCTAAAGCGAATGTTCCTCTCTCCCTCACGGCCCACAGGGCAGCGTGGACCTGGGCCCAGCCATGCTGCAAGCTGCCAGCTGAGGCCTGCAACATTCCCTGTGCTGGGCGCGATCTGAGCCGGCACAGGTGAGGCTGCCACTCGCGGGGGGGGGGGGGGGCACCGGGCTTCCGTTGGCCACAGCACCTCAAGGGTGCTGGGATGTAGGGTACGTGGCACCACCTTGGGGACAATTAGCCTTAACCTGCAGGATGGTGGGGAGGAAGGAATCCATCTACAACACTCAGAAGTAAGCAAGGACTTTTTCCCTAAGAAGAGGACACTCCGGAGCCTGGTCTCAAGGACCTTGTCCTCACCTTGGAGTCCCCCAGTGCTCTCGCAGCAGCCACCCTGGAACACGGCCACTTGGCCGCGGCTCCCCGGCTCTCACTGCCTCCCCCTTCTGGGCGAGGGAGGCTTGGCAAGGCCTGGACTGGACAACAGGTAGACCCCACCCATTCCTGCAAGCAGCGATTAGGACACAAAACGCAGAAGCACGCGAAAACAAAACCCACCTGGAGTCAAGTGCTGCTCTGCCACTTGGCAGCTGCGTGACCCTGAGCAAACTCCCGCCTCAAGTTCACTGTGTCACATGGGTGCACCACCAGCACTTCTCTCCTGGAGTTCTAGTGAGGCCCGGGAGGAAGGTGACAGGACAGCCTTAGCCCCTCCTGAGAGCGCAGCATGTGTTTGCTGTCACTGTGCCAGGGCGCTGCTGGGCCCGGCGACACCGTGGCTCTGTCCTCGCACCACGGCCCGCTGTGTTCTTCTCTTAAGCCCAGAGGAGAGTGCATTCTGGGACGCCAGCACTCAGCCTCCAGGCTAGCTGGCTGCCGGGGCTGTCAAACCCTCCCATCCTCTTACCCAGGATGCCGACCTCAGAGCACATCGCCCGAGTTGGCCGCACATCAAAGCGTCGCGTGGGCCCTGGCCAGTCCCCAAAGACAGAGCCTCCAATGCCATGTCCACTCCAGGGGTGGCCCTTCCCGCGGGCACGACCGTCTGCTCCCAGCCGAGGAGGAGAAAGGGTACCTAGGGGCTGCCCAACACCAACCTGGGGACGCTGAGCAACGCGGCTGGACACCAAAGCTGACGGCAAAGCGCACGCTTGCCTGGTGTCGCTCAGACCTGCTGGTGCACTGCGGTAAAACCGCCTTCGATTTAATATATGCTAATTAGATTTTAATGGGATTCAGATTTCCAACAGTAGTGCAGTGTTAGCCATGGTAAGTTATAATCATATCTAATTGGTAATTCTAACATAACAAATTTCTTGGATAAATTATTCTTAGTTAATAGTCCCCCAGGAATAACCTCAATGTGTGTGTGCGCGCACACACACACTCACACATGTATCTATTTTCGGGGAAATTGAGAAAAAAGAACAAGGCGGAAGCAGGCTCACAGGGAGGCAAAATTGTTCCTGAAAACTTGTGCCCTTTGGAGCCTCCACCAGAGCTGCAGAGGGAGCCCCCAGACTCCTCAGAATGGTGCCCAGAATGCCAGGGTGTGGGGACGGGTGGCAGGGGAGCTCGGGCCAGGTGGTGGCCGCAGCAGGGGCCCACAGGCTCAGACCCAGCACCCCTGGGGGGCTCTGTCCCTGGGGTGCCACCATGACCGCAGTGGCTGGCCCCTTCCTGCAAGACTGGCTGGGTAATCCTAGAGCTGGACTCGGAAGGGCTGATGGGGACGGGTTCTTCCTGATCTTGGAGGTGACCCTGCGGGCTTATCTTCTTGTGTCTGTTGGGCAGGCAGGTCATCACCTGGGCCCAGGCCAGCCTCCATCCTCGTGTATAAGCTTAGGTACAGATGCTAGCTCAGAGACTCACTTGCTGTGCGACCCTGGGCAAGTTGCACAACCTCTCTGAGCTTCTGTTTCTTTATGAGTAAAGTGGAGACAATGCTTCTCAAAGGTGGTTGTGAAGATAACAAAAGATGATGCCCGTCAAGTCCTTATCGTGGTGCCTGGCATATGGAGAGTACCAGGTCAATGGTAAATTCATAAATGGAAAAATGCTGATACTTATGTAAATTCCTTTTTTTTTTTTTTTAATGGTGGTGGTGGATTGAGCCCAGGCCCTTTGCACTGAGTTACCTCCTGGTCCCACTATTCCCCATCCCCTTTGCGACATGATCTTGTTAAGTTGCTGAACTGCCCAAGCTGGAGGTTTTGGTATTTAGCTTGTCACAAGTAGTCTGTTAAGTTGCGTTGTTATCCCCATTTTACAGCCGGGAAAGCCAAGTTCAGAGACGGGATCAGGGTCGGGGTTTGATCGGGGTTTGAGTGCAGGGCTGGTGTGATAGTCTGCCTTGTCACCTCCCTTCCTGCATTCCAGTTGCCACCTTAAAAAAAGAAATAAAACCCCTGAACGGGGGTGGCCCAACCCCCCCACATTTGTTTCCCACAGACTGGAGGCTGCGTTGATCCATCTGTCTCGAGGGCCAGCTTCCTGGAGGGCCATCTTCTCCGTGTCTCATGACAGGGTCCCCTGGGGCCCCGCAGAAGGTCACCAGTCCTGCGCGTGGGAGTCACCTCCCAGAGGCCCCACTTCTTGACACCGTCACCTTGGGGGCTAGAATTTCAACAAGGAACTGAGGGGGACACGGACAGTCAGACCCCAGTCCGAGCTGTTGGGTAGTGGCAGCCTTGTCCCCTCTACCTTCTCCCTCATTACAGGGACTCAGAGGCGGCCACAGGGGCCCCGAGAAATCAGGTCTCAGTCTAGCAGATGCTGTCCCTGTCCCATCCCACCATCAGAGCCCTCCGGGGTCACCTGCAGTGTGTGAGCTCACGACCTCTTCACGCAGGCACCTGTGTCTCTGTTCTGTCTCTGCACTCTGCTGCGGCCCCAGGAGCCGCCCAGCCCCTTGCCAATGGTGGCGAGCCTGGGATGTGTGTGATGCAGGATCCCCACTCATCTGATACTGGGGCCATCAGCTTTTTTGGTGCTTAATGAATGCTACTTCTTTCCCAGGAAGCTGATCCTGAATGATCTCTCCCCACTTCCAGACCTGCTGGAGGCCGGCATGGGTGTCCCGCCTGCCCCTCAGGCTTGGCTTGTCCAGCATCAAACTGATCGCCACCATCGTCTCGTGCACTGTCCCTGCAGTCACTTGCCCGTGCAGGCCAACGGCCACTGCCCTCCCTCGTGTTGTCACTCAGCCTCCTTCCAGGGGATGGGGCTGCTCTGAACCGGCCCCAAAGCCGCCTGGCTCTCTGGAACCAACCCTGCCTGGCGCCCCGCGTGGGGTCCGTGCCCGGGGGCGTGGCTCGGCCTCCCTGATCAGTGCCTGACCCAGCATGGTGCGCCCGGTTCTGGAGCGTCACAGACTGCCCCACCTGGACGGCCTAACTTCCCCCACCTGGGCTCCCTGTGGCTGCCACAAGGCGCCTCCTCAAACTTCAGGGACACACAGACGACCCGGGGGCTTGATAACTCAGCAGTTTCCAGAGGGCCCGAGACCCTGCCTTTCTGCCAAGCCCCAGGGGTCGTCGTGTCGCTGGTCAGGGCTGCTGTGAGTAGCGGGGAAGGAGACTTCCCCCATCCGGGACCGCTCTGCTCCCAAGCGCCTCCGGTGTGTGGCCCAGCAATGATGGGAAGAACTTTCCCTACCTTCCTTGATTGGATCCTCCCAGGTGAGCGCCACGAACATGGCCTCCCTGTTTTACAGAAGAAACAGGGGCACAGAGAAGGTAAGAGCAAAAGTGGCAGGGACAGCGAGTGGCGGAGCTGATGGTGACATGGTGACGTCAGATGCAGCCCGGGGTGGAGGGTCTGCGTGCTTGGAGGCTCCGGCACGCCCTCTGAGTGGGGAAAGCCTGAGCCTCGGCCTGGGTCTAAAGGATTTAGGGGAGGCCTGTCCCCAAGATCAGGGAAGGAAGGTCTCTGGAGAGGGCCACCCTGAGCGCTGGAGGGAAGGACAGTGTAGAAGGACTTCTCCAGGTGCCCCTTGCTGGTGGTACTGGGGACTCCGGGCCCGAGGGATGAGGGGAGGGAGGTATGGAAGCCTGGGTGGCAACGGGGAGACCTGAGACCCCAGGACTGCAGCCCCAGGGAGCCAGCAGCTGCCGGGCCACAGGGAGGGAAGAGGGGAGTGAGGGTGGCAGCTGCCGAGCCCAAGGTCAGGTGCGGCTGGCAGCGCGGGCTGGCATTTAGGCCTGTCGTCTGTGATTGGGCCATTTGAAAAAATGCATGTATTTTGCACATCTATTTCCTTCCACCCATCACTCAGGGCTGTCGTCTGTCCCGGAGGAGGCCAAGGGCATAATCGCTGACATAAGAGCTTAAGTGCTTTTTGGAAAACTCCACTGCACCTCTTCCCCACCTCAGCTCAGGGCTGGACTCATATTACCCCACGACCTCTCTCTCTGCTCATTTCTGCCCACTTTGCATCTCCAGATTTCTTTCACCTCCTTCAGTGCTAACCTTTGCCTCTTTCTGTCTCCCCAGAGCCCAAAAGAAGACGGACTTGTACCCCTGCCCTCCTCTTCCCCTCCACCTCCACATCCCTCTGAGAAGCCTTCCTCGTCCCATGTCTGATCCACAGCGCCCACACAACCCCAGGTGCCCCCTCCTCCCCTCCCTCCCTCTCTCCCTGCCTCCCCGCCCTATTCCCTCCGCTCCTTCCGGCCCCCTACCCATTACTCTCACTGCTCTCCTCTCCCTGCCTCCCCTACTTTTACCAGCAAGGTGGGGCTTCCCAGAGAGGTGACCCCAACATGGCTTGCCCATCCCGCCTCCGCCCGTCACAGCCCCAAGCTGGCCCCAAGCCCAGATGTCCTCGTTTGCACTTTCTCAGCTCTCTGTACTCCTGGGCGTTTAATAAAACCTGCAGCTCTCCCAGCCAGAGGCCCTCTGGAAACTCCGTGCCGCTATCTTGTGGGACAGCTTCCGATGTGGGCGCCATGGTGGTTCACTGCTCTCCCCGTGGACAAGGTGGCTTGGGACAGCCAGTGGTGAGGGTTACAGCCACCTGCTGGGGGACAGGTCCTCCAGGGCCTTTGTTTGGCTAAAGCCCAGCCAGCTGCAAGCTAGAGGCAAGCGGGATGAATGTGCCACCAGAGAGCAGGCAGCTTCTGGCAGTGGGGCTGCTCCTGGTGGGAGGCGCCTGGGACCCAGGGCCGGCAGCCACCGACCTTGCTTCTCTCAAAGGCCCAGCAAACGGACCACCACCCAGAGCCAGTGCCGGCCCTCCTTTCTGGGCGACGGGAGTCATCAGCCCCTCACCTCCTGTGATGCCAGTGAGGGGGAGGACCCAGAGGGTCACACCTGAGGAGTGCAGTCTTGCTCAGAGCCTCCAGTGGAGCTGCTCCGTGGCAGCTGGGGACACTCAATGATGGCCTAACTCTGAGGGTGACTGACCAAGAGGCGGGTGCTGGGGATGGGGCCCTGTGGGGCCCAGCAGTGGTCTCTGTGCACCGGACACACCCGAAGCCCACCATGATCAGGGCGCCTGGGGGCAGCTGGCCAGCCCGAGGGGCATCTGCACGCCCGGGCCCATCAGGGAGGGAAGAGGCCTGGTGGAGATGGAGCTTCCAGGGAGCCGGCCAGGCCCAGCAGCCCCTGCCTGTGTGTGTGAGGGGCCAGAACCCAGGGCGTTCCCTGTGGCCGTGACCTGCAGCGTGTGGCCTGGCGCCTGAACCAAACAAAGCATTGTGCCGTGCAGAGCTGACCCACATACCACTTTACACCCATTCACGGCTGGCCGCAAGGTCCCTACTCCCTGGTGGCCTCTTGGAGCCTCACTTCTTCAGGGCTTTTCTTGCATCCTCCTTATACTTCATTTCAAAACCTAGGACACAGAATCGTGGTTCTTTCCCCCAAGTCTGCCATGCCCGACGTTGGGGCTGCGTAGGGCAAGGCCTGTGTTGAGTGAACTGGTGAGCAAGTGGCTGAATAGATAGGACTCCTGTCCCCTCTGCGCAGAGCCCTGTGTCACACATCCCTCACCTCCCCCTCCAACCACAGGCTGAAAATCCTCAAATTCAGAGCCCAAAGAGGGCATCCGCCTCCCCACAGTGCCCTCAAGCCTCCCGGCCTGGCCTCTCCAGGCGTGTCCCTTGCCACTTTACATGGTTCGTCCACCTGCTGCCGAGGTATTAATGGACTCCAGGGGTTGGTGGAGCCCAGCGACGCACTGTTAATAGGGCAAAGCAACTCCAATTTCACACCTCCATGGGCTTCCTGCTATTAGGGCAAGGAGAGGGAACAAATCCGTTTTTAAAAACTCTTTTCCAAAAAACAGACAAAAGCACCATGCAGCAGAGGCTTATGTGGAATTGCTGCAGACAGCAGAGAGAGCAGCTGGCCCATGGAAGCCAGGCTTTGAGGAAGAAGGAGGTAGCCTGAAAGACGGGTGGTATTGTGTGGTTGTTGTTTGCCAATCTGGCCTGGATATCCACACAGCAATGAATATCTGAGCATCTTTGGCCATTGAAAGGCATCTACTGTATTTCAGTACTGCTATCAACTAGCAAAGCATGAGCACACAAGTCTGTTGGATGAACAAATCACTTATTTCTTGTATATTTAAAAGAAAATATCCTACAAGGAGGGATTGGGGCTTAAATGAGAATATGAATGGTGCATGGGAAACCGAGATTGTAGAACCTCAAGGTCAGAAAATAGGGCCATTGTAAATTGCAAAAATGGCTTTAATTCTGCTTCCTTCTCTGTATCCACACACTATGCAGTGTGGCGTCTCAGGTTGGTGTCTCCATCCCTTGCATCTGGACTTGCCTTGCAACTCTCATTGGCCAACAAGATGCACTGGAAATGACAGTGTGTAAGCTCCCCTAAGTGGCAAAAGGACTTCAGTTTTCTCCTTCTCTGCTCAAGTGTGAAATACTGCATGAAAGAATAGAGTCATCTCAGCCCCAGCTGACCTACCAGTTCTGTGGACACAAGAGGGAGCCAAGCCTAGATCAGCCAAACCTGGCCGAGATCAGCCACTGCCCACAGCACAATGGGGCAGCCAAGCAGCTGTTGTCTGAAGCCATCACACTATGGAGATGTTTGTTGCACAGCATTGATAGCTGATACAAGAGCCATATCACCGGTACCCATTTGCTCTGTGACATTCATCACACCCCTTGACCCTGGCAAGTGGCTGATATATATGTGCTAAGTAATGAATATGCTTTTGGAGACTCTGATACAACTATTTACCTTTTCTCTGAATCCATGCTGAGTTATCCCACCTCTAAGCCTTTTCCCATGCTGGTCTCCCTGTCTAGAATATTCTCCACCCTTTTTGGAATGGGGTTTTGTTTTTCTGAGACAGAGTCTCACTGAGCAGTTCAGGCTGTCCTCGAACTCACTTTGTAGGTAAGCCTGGCCCCGAACTCATGGCGCTCCTCCTGCCTCAGCCTCCCGAGTGCTGGTATTACAGGTGTGTGATACTGTGCCTGGCTCTCCTCCTTTCTTTGCTGGGCCAACCTCTACTCGTCCTTCAGCGCTCTACTCACGGCCACGTGATCTGTCTGGGCTCTGACCACCCCCCTGCCCTGCAGAACAAGTCTCTCCACCTCCACGGCCCTCTCTTCCTCTGTGACCAGAAGCAGCTGTGCTGAGTACCCCTCAGTGAGGATTCCCGCTCTTCAGTGGGGTCCACCTTCCTGCCCACTGTCCTGTGGGCTCCTGGAGTCCAGACTCTTACTCATCCATGCTCAGGGGCCCAGCACAGGTGCTGATTCACTCATTCCTCTGTCCATCTACTCAGTGCACAGTCGTGAGCACCTCCCATGCACCAGACTGGTCTGAGACTCGAGGATAGAGCCTTAAGCAATGCAGACACAGCCCCTGTGTGCAGGGGGAGGACAAGACCGTCAAGAAATACACAAAGAAGGAGGAAAACCAGCATGTAGTAATGTGTGTTGGGGGAGAATCAAAGGTGGCTCGTGGAGGGAGTGCAGTAATCCGGGGTCCCTCTGGGGAGGTGGTGGTTAAACTATCTTCTGAGTGGCAAGGGGGAAGTCAGCTCCACAGAAAGGAAGTGAATTCTAGGCATGGGGAACAGGTGGAGCAAAGGCCCTGAGGCAGGAAGGGGGATGGAGAATTGTAGGAACAGGAGAGACAGAGAGAGAAAGAGAGATAGAGAGAGACAGAGATGGAGGTTGGAATTGAAACAAAGTTAAAGGAGCAGGGCCAGGGCCTGTATAATTTGTATTTTTTTGAGACAGGATCTTGCTACATAGACCAATTTGTACAGGCTGTCCTCAAATTCCTGGGCTCTAGCAATCTTCTTGCCTCAGCCTCCTGAATAGCTGGAACTACAGGCACGTGGCACTACACGTGGCTTCCTGAATGATTTGTAAAAGATTTGGATGTATGTCCTGTATGATGGGAAGCCATCGGAAGGTTCTGAGTAGGAAGGCACCATAGAATGACACCTTTTTTCAGTGCTGGTGATGGAACCCTGGACCTCATACATGCTAGGCAAGTGCTATACCACTGAGTTACACCCCCAGCCTTGTGAAGTATTTTTAAAAGGACCCTGGATGCTATGGAGACTGAACCGTGATGGTGGTGGGCTGTGGATCAGCGGACCATATGAGAGGCTGGGATGGTTGTCCAGGCACAGGGTGGCTTAGTCCAGAGTATGCAGTGGGCAGGGAGAGAACCAGGTGGATTCAGGATGAGTTTGGAGAGGACAGCCAACCACTGGGTTGGATTAGATATGGAGGGATGAGGGAGATAAACCACAAATAAAAACAGAATATTGACCCACATGACCGGGTTGATGGTGGCACTGTCCCCACGCAGAAGGCTGGGCAAAGAGCCTGTTTTGGAAGGAGCCCATGGGTTGGGTTTGGTGCATCAAATTAACAATACACATTAGATATCTGGTGGCAGAGGAGTCTGTAGGAGGGGCTAGACCTGAGCCTGGAATTCCAGGGAAAAGTTAGGGAGACAGAGATTTGGGAGTCAGTGTGGGAACTAATTGGATTGGGTGTCCAGGTCCAGACTCGGCCAGAGTTGAAGGGGCTGTGATGCCAGCAAGAGGACAGAGCTACTGCTCACATCCCAGCTTGGCGTATCTGGGCCTAGAGGCTATGTAGAGATGGGCTCTGATTCTGTAGATATCTGCACAGCCTGGGGGAGGGACAGGGCTCAGAGATGCCATGTCTGTCCTGGATGGGAAGGGAGGAGAAGCCCATATTACTCCTGTGGCAGGGGTGAGTGAGTCATTCCCGGATGGGCTGCCTCTCTGGCCTGGGCAGTTAGACAGAAATGATCACTGAACAGGTCTCAGTGTCTGCGGCAGGCACAATACTCTGAGTTCACCACCTACTTCCTCTTCCAGGTTGTACAGGAAGACTGCATTTGCCAGCATCCCTTGCAGCTAGATTAGGCCATGTGACTACTCCTGGCCAACCAGCTGTGGGCAGAGGTGAGCTAGGCTCCACTATGCCTGGCTCTTGATCATATCCCTTGTAAGTGTACAAGTTTGCTAATTGCTGCTGCAACAAACTGCCACAAACTTAGTGATTTAAAAGAATATATATTTATTTTTGTAGATGGAAGTCTGGAGTCAGAAGTCTGAAATGAATCTTATGGGCCTATGGTATCTGGAGGGCTGGTTCCTTCTGGAGGCTTATGAGAGAATTTGCTTTTTCAGCTTCCATGGGCACCTGCATTCTTTGGCTGGTGGCCCCTGTCTTGCATCCTTTTCATCTCTTGCTTCTGTTGTCACATGTCCCTTTACTGCTTTTGACTTTCTTACCTCCCTCTCGTGAGGACCTTGTGATTACATTGGACCCCCTGGGTAATCCAGGGTTACATTTTCATCTTAAGAGTCTTAATTTCATCACATCAGCAGAATCCCTTTTCCACAGAAGGCAGCATATTCACAGATTCCTGGCAATAGCGCATGGACACCTTTGGTGGGGTCCTTATTCTGACCATCCAAGTGGTCTTCCAGCCATCTTCCCCTGCCCTGGACACTTGGGAGGCCACCACTTCCCATGTGCAGCCACGATGGAAGAGGGCTGCTTAACCACTTTGGGCTTTTCACGAGCCCCAAATAAATCTTTATTGTATTAACCCAGTAAGTCTTGGGTTGATGTGTTACTGCAGCTTCCCCTATCCGGGTGAATGCAATCTTCTAGGCATTTCTTTGTGCCCCTCAAGTCTTGGCCATTGCTGGGAGAGGCCAGCCCCATCCCTCCCCAAGGACCCTGCGTCCTTCCCTCTGAGCTGACAGCTGGATGCCACATGGAATCTTCTAGTGACTGAGTGGAATGTCCTGGGAAACTTGGACTGCTGATTTATGTGTCACCTTGACTGATGTTGTCTGCAGCCAAGTGTTGTGCTTGGCTGAAGGCGTGTTCCTAGACATGACACAGGCAAAACATAAATGGCTTGCGCACTTTGGGTTTCTTCTTGAGCTTTGATGATCCACCATGCTATTGTTTGGATACTGGATGTCCTCAAATGTCCACATGTTAATGTCCAACTCTATTGGGAGGTGGTGGAAGTGGAACCTTTAAGAGGTGGGGGCTTAGTGGGAGGTTCCTAAGTCATTAGAGAGTGGCCTTAATGGAGACTGTGGGAACAAGATCTTTTCTTCCTCTTTATTTGCTCCCTGCCTTGTGATGTAAGTGGTTTTATTTTACCATCTGCTCCCACCACGATGTCCTTCCTCATCAGAGGTCCAAAAGTGATGAGGCCACTCAGCCACAGACTGGAACCTTCAGAACCATAAGCCCAAATAAATCTTTTCTCTTTATAAATTAATTATCTTGGGTATTTTGTTATAGCAATGAAAAGATGACTAATACACACCATGAGAAGATTACATGTCAGGTAGCCACTGACCCTTTAGCCTCCAAAACAAATACCCATGGAACACATCAACCCATGGTGGTTAGCTGAGCTATTTCAAACTAAATGTATTTACCAGTGAGATTTGGGCTGGCTTGTTATGCAGCATTATTGTGGCAATAGCTGACTATTACTCTTATCCATGAAGGATTTGGGGGTTCCTGAGAGCCTCTGGCCACTTCCCACTCCTTGCCATTAGGATGTGAGTGAGACACAAGCCACACATCTGCCCTTCCTCAGGGAGTCCCTCTGTCTCCTTTGTCACCACCCTCCCAGCCATGGTGCTGGCTGCCAGCAGGTGCCTAACTGGCTGCTACAGAACAAAAGAAGAACACAGAGCCACACACCGTGGTGGGGAAAATTGGTCTGTTTGTTTTAATTAAACTGACTGAAGAAGCCAAGACATGGACAGAAAGAGACTAAGAACAAGACTGGAAATTGTTTAGAAAAGAAATGAAAACCCGTGGTGGAGATGTCAGTGCTGGAGGAGTGCTGGGAGGGGGCGATGCCTTCACGTCAGCTCCAGGACCACTGTCAGGGCGAGCACCAGGGGCAGCTGGACACCGGCAGGGCCAGACGCAGAGCCTGTGTGGGGGGCGGGCACAGCGTCAGGCCGGCAGATGGCCATGTGCGCCTCCTGGTGGGCGCGCCGGGTGGGCAGTTTGGGGGCAGCAGGCTTCACGTCGCGGTGAACTGGATTCAAACCCCAGCTCTGCCACCCACCCACCAACTGTCGATGACAGAGTCCCCACCCAGGCCCGGCTTCCTAGAGGCCATCACGATCGTCCAGTGGGGATGAGAGGCAGAAGTGTCTGCTGTGAACCACGAGACTTGCTGTGTGTATGGGGGGGGCAGGGAGCAGTGTCTGCGTCCCTTGGGGCGGTGATCAGTTGGAGGGCAGCCCAGAAAGACAGTATAAAGGTCCCCAGTAGGGGCATCTGTGTTCCCAACTGTCCAGTGGAGTAGCCCAGGGTCCCTGAACACAGGCCCTTGGTCAGAGCTGGACGGAGCTAACAGCCGTGGGTGGTGGGAGGGATGCACTTGGCTCTTGAAATCCCAGCCAGCTGCTTGGGGTGCTGGGTCCCCTTTTATTGCCTCAGTGCCCCCTCTGACCATGCTGGACCCTGTCTCTGCCTGATTGGGTGGGGGGATGAGGGCATACAGGTGGAAGTTCAGGGGCAGGACCCTCCTGGAGCCTCAAAAACCACTCACTCTTAAGCAAGATGCCCTGAGGGTGGAG
Organism: Hystrix cristata; assembly: GCA_004026905.1. NCBI lineage: Eukaryota > Metazoa > Chordata > Mammalia > Rodentia > Hystricidae > Hystrix > Hystrix cristata. The sequence goes on along the minus strand of PVJO010006356.1, from coordinate 1,546 downwards.
CCTTACCTTTGGAGTCCTCTGTTCCTCTTGGGATATTTGGATTTTCTACAGGAAAGAAACAGAACAGAGTGGTGGAAGGCAGGACTCCCACAAGGGCGACCCTTCAGCCAGCTCCTAGGTGGGGCCACAGACAATGGTGGCGTGCAGATGCTCAGCTGCCCAGGGGCAGGGCTATCAGCCCTTGTGCAGATGGAGAAACTGAGGTCGTGCTGTGGGTTGTCTACCTGCTAAGTGGCAGAGCTGGGATTTGAACCCAAGTCTTTCTGACTCCAAAGCCATTAGAGATCTAACCACCGAACCACACTGCATCTCTGTGGGACAAATTTGGGGGCTCTTGCTGCCTCCCCCTCCACCCTGGGTCCCAGCCTTTGGGTCCCTGCTGTACCAAACACGATGAGCCGGGTGTGCGTGTCAGTGGAGCCCAGCGGGTTCTGGGCCGTGCAGCGGAACATGGAGCCATTGAGCTCGGCAGGAACCCGCTCCAGTACCAGCTCCTTCCCGTCAAACTCGCTGCTGCCATCCAAGAGGCGGCTCCCCACCCGCGTCCATGTGAACATGGGCTCCGGGAAGACCTCGTTCTGCCGGCCAGAGGAGGGAGAGGGGCGTCACAAGAGTCGTTTTGCCAGAACACGAGGGGTCGGAGGCAGGCAGCCAGGGCCGGCCCAGTGTTTGCATCAGATGGGCTGGGAGCGGCTGCTCGGACCCCAGGAGGAGAGCGACTTTAGGGCTAGAAAGAACAGGAAAAGCCCAGCCTGGTAGTGCACACCTGTAATTTCAGTACTGTGGGAGGCTGAGGCAGGAGATTCCAGCCCAGGCTGGGCAACTTAGTGACTTGGCAAGACCTTGTCTCAAAAATATATAAGTAAAAATAAAAAGAGGGCTTGGGACGTAGCTCAATGTGAAGGTTCTGGGTTCAATTCCCAGTACCAGTTGTTGCAGGGAGAACATGAAGACGGGTGGACTGTACTTGCTGTGGGTTCTGGGCGGGGAGTGAAATACACACATGCCTCATGGTCCTATCTTGTGGCAGCCAACCCTGCCATTGCACAAGGTGGGAGACTGAGGCCCACTGACAGTGACTGGAGGGCAAGGAAGGAGGTAGAAGAGCATCTCCAGGGATGCTGGTGGCCCACAAGTGTCCCCACTGCCTGCCACCCTTCCCGGATGCTCAGAGACTGGCTGACCTGAAATCCGTGGACCAGGATCCTCACCGTGTCCCCAACCCGGGCTCTACTGGGTGTCATCATGATTTTGGGTCCTTTGGGGGCAACTGTAGGGAGAGAAAGGTCAGGTCAGAGAGCGGTGTGGGGGTGGCTGGCAAGGAAGGGAGAGGGACACTTGGAAGAGGAAGTTCAGTCTAGTGGTCAGCTTCCCAGGGATCGGCTGCTTCTAAGTTGGGAGCGTTGCGTTTGCACCTTCATTCATTCATGCCCGTGCCCAGTCACACATTCCCCAGTTCATTCATTCATGCCCGTGCCCAGTCACACATTCCCCAGTTCATTCATTCATGCCCGTGCCCAGTCACACATTCCCCAGTTCATTCATT
>PVJO010006355.1:0-89741 GCA_004026905.1 Hystrix cristata | reverse complement strand
AAATAGGGAGGGAGGGAGCAGAGGGGAGGGGTGGGGGAGGGGGGAGAACCAAGGTACATCATGTATAGGTACAGAATAATTGTAATGAACGTGACCATTGTATGTAGAATGTACCAATACATGTTCTTGGTTTAAAAAAAAAAGAAAAAAAGAAACAGTAACTATAATGTGCTTGGTAGTGAACCTAGCAGTGAGCCTTCAATAAATGTGATCTGGATGGTAAACAGTTTTACTATTCTTATGTCATTTCTTTATAACTCTTATCCTTGACTAATGAGACACTTTGTTTAGCTTTGTAAAACAGCTGTAGATTGTATATAATATATAATTTTGCCACACGTCCATCTAGGGGCTAAAAAGCATGATTACAAAATTACCTTTTTAACATTCACTGATGCCAGAAGAATTTTCACTTTAGTTAGACAAAAGCTTTTAAATTTGATTTCTATTTTGACTAAATCATAAGCATATTAAAACGCTAGATATATGTGCCTACTAATTGGCTTCATCAAAGTTTTTTTTTAACACCTAAAAATTTTCAGCTTGAAATAAATCTGAGTTCAGACCCATGCCAAGATTGTGATAACTACCTTTTAACATATGGCTGTCTAGTTGTATATATATTTAATACTCAAAACATGCCTTGGATGGAATTGTAAGATGGGCGCTATTTTGAAGGAAAACAGAAATTTGCATTAACAGTTGTATTAATCATTTCCCTCTAAATAAATAACGGAAAAGAGATAATACAATATATGCACGAAAAAGAAGAATTTGTTGTAAGTGAACAAAAGTAAATGGCAAAGAGGATGGATGGGACCTGAGTGCCGAGGGGAATGCATCCAGGTGGAAATACATGTCCAAGTTCAATGTCTTGAAGACCTAGAAGACACAACAAGGGTTACAGTCGGATACCAGACATCAGAGCGTTCAAATCTAGCTCATTGTGGTCACTAGCTGCTTTGTGACCTCGGGAAGCTCCAAATAACTGCTCTGCCACGGTTTTCCTGTACATTAAATAGATTTAATTTTACCTACCTTATCTACTTCACATGATCATAATAATAAAATAACAAAAGATTGGGGAAATGCTAATGCATTTCATAGAACTAAAATACGTCTATTTTTACAAGTTTTAATGCTTAGAATGAAACTAACATCCATTTACTGTTGATTTATTCTAATTGATATCTATAATCATAAAGTATCATTATCTCCTCTTAGATAGCAAAACTGAGACTTAGGAAGGAAAAGCGACTTGTAGAGGCGACTCATGGCTGAGTCAGGGTTTAAGCCTCAGTCTGTATAACTGAGCACTTTCTGGAACATCAGTCAACCTCATAAAGGCATCTTTGGTGGTGTGTGTATGCCAGTACCATACTTCTCCATGGGTGGGCACTGCTGCTATGATCTGAGGGAGTATTTTCCATAAAACACACATTCACCGCATAATGAATTTATTTTCTACACTTACATTAAATATTAGAATCAATTATCTAATAGTTTTTGACAGTTTATTACAATCACCTTCTAGTTTTCATAAGGGTTATAATAAGGATGAATTGATTCTGCTGTGGTGAAAAAAAGAAATGATAACATTTCACTCCATTTAGTTCTAAATCCTTGCTGATGCTGCCTAGAATTTCCCGTCTTTTTGGGCTCTGTTGGTTATTGAGTTTTTCTTTTTCCTAAAAGTGGATAAAAATGATCTTTGTTTTTCATGTATCTGTCTGTGTCTATTCCATGCCTTGTTCCTCTTTCTTTAAGCTCTTCTCATGAATCTGTGGGTCGTAGTCATGCTTTGTAGTTGGATGAAGAATCCTGTGTTGAATGACAGCATTCTTAGGCCAGAATGCCCTACTGTATTCAGAGGAAATGAAGAACTTACCTACGGGTCACACACCCTGAGTTGATTGCTACACAGAGTATGTAGGAATCAAATCATACTGTACCTCACTAATATGTAGATATTCATGTGTAAGTTAAAAAAAATAAAAAATTAAGAAATGTAAATGGAGAATTCTTGAATATAGACATGGAAAATGTGTTCCAAACAGAACACTAAGGGCAGGGCGAGCTCCTGGAAATACATCTAGTGGCTCCCAATAGGAGAAAATCCCTTGCGCTCAGAGATTGCAAAACTGTTAGGCTGGAGACAGAATTTCTTACCTCTTTACTGATTATAGTGGATGCAAGAGTGAATATAAATCAGCCAAGTAGTATGTCAGAGCCAGCAAGAAGTTGGATAGCAAGTGAAAGAAAATATATTTACATATATGTACATATATCTTTCATTTTACATATATGTTACACACAAAAACATCTTGTATTTGTAAATAGTCAAGGTTGAAATCTGTTGCTGTCTGTGATCTTGGCAGGTTACATAATTTCTCCAACTTCTCCTGTGTGAAATGGGGATAATCATAACTCTTCTTTAATGCTTATTACATGCCATACTGTGACGTTTTCACAGTAGCCCTATGAAGTTGATATTATTATACCCATTTTATAGGTGGAGAGACTGAGTTTCAGAGAGGTTAAGTAACTTTCTCCAGTGTAATCAGTTACATAATAGGTAAACAAAGGTTCTAGCCCAGCTTGTATTTTGAATCTCTAAACTTTATTATTCTACTTTGCTTGAAGAATTAAAGAAAAAAATATTTATATTCAAAACTACGACTATTTATTCTACTGCCCAGTCCCATGTGAATAAATATGCTTAAAATATTAGGAAATAAAACACACAACCTGTAATTCACATTGTTGTTTTGAGTGTCATCAGTTTACCATTAAGAATAGTCTTCAGGATTGAGCCTGTTCTGATCAACATCAGCTCTGGTTAAACTCTGTTGGTGTTTGGCAAACAGGGCTCATAAATATTCATGGAACCAGAAAGTTTTGCCTCTACAGGCGGTGAGGTTCGCACAGCCCAGGGGTGACGGTGCGCAGCCTCTAGAGCAAAGGCTGGCACAACTTCTGCCGTAGCTGGTGAAGAGCTGCCAGAAGATGCGGGGCACCGTCAACAACATGGTCACCTGCATTTTCCTCCACGTGAGGTGCACACAAACAGAGATACCTTGCTGTGTATTCACAGAGGAAAATGAGACTCTGATTGTATTTCTTATCACTGTCTTTTCCTGGCATCTTGGTTCACAAAGTTTTCAATTTGTAGTTCCTTTCAGCCCTAAGTCTAATGCTTCCACTAATCTATAAGCCGACTAAATGATGTACACTTGAATCTCACCACTTGTTGGGTGGGTCATCCTCAAAAAAGCATTGAATTTGTCTAGGTCCTCATCTGTAATGTAAGCATGGTAACATGTCTTCCCAGGTGACTGTGAGGATTAAGTGAAATACGATATGCAAAGTATCTGGCACATGGGCCACACCCAAAAGCTAGACACAGAATAGAGTCTCTGGTTTTGTCTGGCTAGTATCTAACTGTTTTTAGGGGAGAAGCATCCCACCTCTTCCATCTCCCCCTGTTGAAACTAGACAGAAATTCATCCATCTTTCCCTCACCTGGTTCCAAGAGTTTGCACAGGTCACCTTGGCAAGCCTATCTGATGCTTACATTCAGGACTCAAAACTGGCAGCAACTGGTGCCAAGACCAGGAGAGTTGAGAATATGTCCAAGGTGGGTGGTGTTGCCCATAATGGGCAAATAGACAATTCTTGCTAAAAGAATAATTGTTGTTGTTTGTGTTCTTCCCCGCCATCTTTGGAGTATGTTTTTTTAAACTTCTTCTTGATTCTGTGTCCCATTGATAAACTTCTAATACACCTCTTTCTTTCAAATGTAGCCAGTTGCTTTCTGTTATTTGCAGCCGAGTATACTAACAGATACACTCTACTCAGAGTAGTAGTATACTGTAGCCCAACTAGTGGGGATAGTTGATGAATCAAAATTGACTTGTCTCCACCCTGTAGCCTGACTTACTTTGGGAAAAAAATAGATTGGCCAGTGACATAAAGATTCTATTCCATGACTTTGTTTAATTATTAGTATTCTTTTTTAATGAGCTACCATCAGAGTAATCATGGTTTGAGTATCCATTCAGCCAAACCTCCTTATCTTGACAGTAATAACTGTGAGCATTAGCATTTTGCTTGGTATTTTCCAGCATGTGACAATATACTTAGGCTGGCACTTATCCTAATTCTGTGTGGCTGGTAATCTCCTGATTATTCCATGCTTAGAGAGGAGATTCCAGAGCTCAGGAATCTGGCTCAAGGTCCTGCAGTTTGTCCGGGGACTAGGATTCAAACCCAGGTCTCCTGATGGTAAGCCCTAATCCATCTATTAATATTTTAAAGGCAACTGTGGGACTTTGCAAAACTGAAACCGTAGTAAGCCTGGAATTTTATTTAATCAGGGGAATCCATTCTGAGGGCCAAGCTGGTTCATACCAGACCCTGTTTCTGTAATACCATTTAACAAAAGTGTGTAAAGGGCATTATAAAGATGATGTGCACACTTACAGGAGGGCCACCCAAGACTGGGGTTAGGATGAGGTCCCTATACTATACTATACTATACGACTCTGTCAGCTTGGACGAAATGAATCAGACTGGTGAAATGCTTGCTGAAACTAAAGGTTGAGTGATGGCTCCCCTCCCCTCCCCCAGCCATTAACCCTGCCTGAGGGAATCTGTTCATGGAGCTACAGATGAGTGAGTGGCAGGCCTGGGAGTAAAATGGAGACATCCACAGAACCAGGCATCCTGGGGTAATTTTTCTCATCATGACATGACTTTGTGACAGGTGCAGGGTGGATGTGTTTTTATCTCAATAATTTCTCAGTGACATTTTGATCTGCAGGAGAAAATGCCAGACATTCACACTCCCATGGCATGTGTGCAGGGTCACGAAACCAGGTTAACTGCTTCCTAAGATTTCCGTGTCAGGGTAACTCTGTTGTTTGAGTTGATCAGGAAAGAAATCCCTGGTGATGCTCTTGTTAATTCCAGCTAATCATTCTCCAGCAGGAGAATTGAAGGCAGGCTTGTTCCCTTGGTGAGACTTAGATCCTTAAATGCTTTTGACTTCAAGTACTAATGAGCTAAAGGAAATCTTCCCTACACAGTTTAACCTACTGCTTCTTAAATGACAATCCTCAGGGTCTTTCCTTCGCATTCAATCTCTGATAAGCTATTTTATAATTTCCTGATGACAGTTAAATTGAGTCTTCTCGTTAGCACAGTTACCCAATTTGTGCTTCAGATAATTCTGCTTTAAGAAACTTCTGATGTGGAGATGCCGAGGCTGTAGGGTGGTACCTCTAGTAATCCTGTGAGGGAGTCAAGCAAATGAAATAGTTGGTTTTCAGACCAAAAAGGAAAGAACTAAAGAAAATCATAAAATAAAGGCTATCTCTAAGCAGAGGGATGGCTTCCCAGGATCTTATATGGTTAATGAAAAGTCAGACAGCAGATGACATTTACCCTGCTAAATGTTGATGATTAAGAAGGAAAAGGTTAGACTCTGCTTTTTTTTCCTCCTGGAGCTACTGTACCAGGGGTCAACACAAAAGTCTGCACAAAAGGAATTGCCTGTTTGTGACCAAGGGAGCCCTGCTCCAGTATTGTTGCAATTGCTCTTGATGATGGTAATTACTTTGTGTTTCCCCTGGGTATTCAGCCTCCTACCCTCCCATAGCCAGCTCCCTCCTGGACACTCGCCAGCAGCCCATAATTAAAGTGTTTTCTGGAGGGAACATCTCTGTGTACTACCCATTGTGAATGATGTCCTTGGAGTCTGGCTGTAGTAATTGAAAAGAAATGAGACCTTTCCAATTTGTCCCTCTTTCTGCAGCCCCTGACTGCCCCTTTCCCAGGACAAAAACATTGTGAAATGCCACACAAGAGCCAGGGATCCATTTCTGTGAATTTGAAAGCTGAAGCAAAATGCCTCACCATCCCCCACCCCAGGAGTGGATATTTCAAGTGTAACCTTCCTACTACAATTATTTTTGCATGATTAAATAGAAACTGTCCGCGTATTATGCTCTTTGTTGATAGATGACCTGTTCCATTGAGACATTAGACTGTATTATAATGAAGCATTTCTGGAGAGTCAAATTATAAAGTAGGTATGTCTTTGAGGATTACCTTCAATGAGATTTGATTATGTGACTGTTAATTCTAAATAAACATTATCAGCATTTTCATGTATATATTATCTCATTCACTATTGATAGTAATTTTATGAGGTAATTAGCACTGGTATTCTGAATCCAATTTTTTAATAGTGAGAAAACCTCAGTTCAGAGAAGGTAAGTCGCTTCCCTTCAGGTCCTCCAGCTAGCACTGAGCCAAGAATCTGGAATTCCAAAGTGGGGTTCTTTTCATCATTCCATAAGATCATTTAGAAAGTCAGTTTGCAGAATGCATAGTTCGATTTTCACAAAATTCTGCAAGTTTTTGTTTAAATACTAAGAGAATAAAACTGAAAAATTACAATAATTTTCAGAAGACAGTGTTCTGATTGAGTTGTACTCTCTTCTACCAGAGGCTCATACACTCAGAGGGAAGATGATTATATTACCAAATTCGGTTCTCAACAATGTAGCTCATGTACACAAGTTGGCGGGAAATGATGGAGGCTTGTTGGCTTCTGTTCCACAATAAATGTGGGAAAAGAGATCGGTATTAGCTTAATGGAGACCAGCATTCAAATTTCTAATTGGGGATAATGAACAAAGGAAAATGTCCCAAATGCTTGAAAACTGTAAACAGTACAGTGTTCTCTTAATGATCAAGTATTGATTTTGTTACTGAATTTCAACGGCACAAGTCCAAAGCTGCTTGGGGAGGCACCTCTCCTGCTTTGTGTTTCTGAGCTGTGGGGGCAGGGAACACGCCGGGGGGTCTTGCTAGCTGGTGTATAGAATTGCCAGAAGTGAGGATAGCCGCTTTCCAAAGAAATATAATAATGAAAAAACCTGAGCCCAAGATCTTGATTTAAGGATACTGGCTTAAAAAAAACTTACGTATGGTAATAGTAGTACTTGTAGTTCATGTTTAAATTATTGATCTTTAGAGACTAAGTCACTAATTCTATAGGCCTTGAAGGTTATTTTTGGAAGCTACTTGGAAGTTGAATATAGAGTTTGTATCACCTTTCTTTAACTTCTTCAATATATGCAAATCTTAGTCCACAGAGGACAAGTTGATTTTGGGAAAAAATAATATTATTTGGAATCGGACCAGCTTTGGTGAATTGAATGAGAAGGTACCTGGGAGTTAGACCAGTTTTAATCAAAATGAAGTGTGATAGACTATGGGGAATTCTTTTCTTGGATATTTTGTTTACTATTTCTCAGGGCAATTCCAGAAGATACATTGAAGATGTTTGGTGACGAAATCATCATTGAAATACTGCCACTGAACAGAATTTTTTAAAAAATACACAATTGTTTTTCCCATTATAACGATTTATATATACATGTGCATATAGACGTATGCATATATAATATATACTTATGACACATACATGTGTATATTTTTTGTTGAAAACTTAGAATTGTGGGTTTGCAGAAAGAAGAAAAGTCGCAAATATTTACAGGTAGCTTCTGTCCACCTGTTGATGTGTGTTCCTGTTATCCTCACAGACATGTGTGGACACACTATAGAGGCAGTGGAACAGTGGTTACAAGTTTAGATGTGATAATAAAACCTAGGGTCAGTTCCCAACTTTAAAATTTCCTAACTCTGTAATTTTAGCCAAATTATACAAACTCTCTCTTTTTGTTTTATCATCTGTAAAATGGATTTACCAGTCGTACAAACCTCGTTGGGTTGTTGGTCATTTATTTTTCATGTATGTATGTGTGTATCATTCATTCATTCAACAAATGTTTATTGAGCACCTACTCAATTCTCTGTTTTAAGTCTTGAGAAAAAAAAGAAGAGACCAGAAACTCAAAGAATGTATTAGTAAGTGGATGTCTATAAAAACCTTACTAATACAGTGAGATGTGTAATATTTAAGTTGCTTGTATCAGCCCTTAAGCCTTAATTCTGGTGAGCCAGTGCCAAGATGGATAGATAATGGCCACATACGCTCTGGCTTGCTTTGGAAAAAAAGATTCATGAGCTTAGGGAATCTTAATCTTTTATAATGGACAGTAAACCTGTCTGACCTTTGTCTTCGACAGAGACATTATTATCTTTATTTTACTGGACAGTAAATAAATTTGACTTTTATTATTCTCTGAGGCTGTTTGCTATTTAAAAAATCCTTGAAAAATAGTCCCGGTTTAAACAAAAGGAAGACAGTTGTATTGGTCAGCTTTTCTGTCACTAGGACGAAATACCCCACAGCCACAATTTAAAGTGGGAGAAGTCCAGTCTGACTCACACTTTCCAGAGGATTCAGTTCACGATTGGCTCCAAGGCAGAAGCAGTATGGCGGAGGGTGAAGGAAAGCTCTTCAAACCATGGCAGCCAGGAAGCAGAAAGAGAAAGGAGAAGCAAGGGACAAAAATGTACCCTTTGGGTCACCTCCAGTGACTCACCTCCAAACAGGCCCCACCTCCTAACAGCACATTCAGCCATGAAGTCATCAGTGGGTCAATCTAGTGATGTAAAGTGCCCTCCTGAGCCAATCATCATATAGAAGCCCTGCTTCTAATTTTTTTTTTTTTGGTAGTGAAACAGACTTTGACATATTTAACAGTTACTTTAGGATTCTTTCCCTCACAGATAGACAAAAGTGTATCATCCGAGCACAGATCAATACACTGGAGGTTTAGGAGCACAATAGTCTCACATAGAGGATCTTTCCTGCCTTGGTTCTTTTAATTACAATATGTCATATTTTGAACATCGTTGTTCTTGTTTTTTTTTTTTTTTTTTAAGTGCTGGGGATCGAATTTAGGGCCTCGTGCCTGTGAGGCAACATTCTAACCACTGAGCAAATCCCCAGGCCTCTTGATGGTTTTTTAAAATTTTATTTTAGTGGTGGTATGTTTTAGATATACATCATAACAACATTCGTCATAAGAATTTGTACCTGTACATGGTATATCTTGCTGCTTCTTTTTTTCTTATTCCCTCCCTTCCCTCAACCTCTCTGCCCCTCCTTATTTACAAGAGCTTTGTTTCCATTTTTTCCTTCTATTCTTTTTTTCTTGTCCCTCCATTTTTTTTCCCATCCTCTCCCTTATTCTTCCTCCCATTCGAACAATTTGTTCCTTTTCCCAATATAATACATTTTAGGTCTTATTTATGCTTTCAGTTTCTCACACTAGCAAAATGATGCTGTATTTAAATGTGTATTCGATTTATTTCTCTTGAAAGTGTGGTCTCCAGGTGCATCCGTTTATCTGGAAATGTTTCAAGCTTATCATTCTTTATGGCAGAGTAGTACTCAATTGTATAAAAAAACCACATCTTTATCCATTCATTGATTGTTGGGCATTTGGGCTGTTTCCAAGATTTAGCTATTACCCCCTTCTGAAAACATGAGACTCTTGGGGGACATTCTAGATTTAAATCATAACAGTAGTGCCTTTTCTTGCAAAGTGAAGAGAAATACAGGAGACTTATAGGAACTATCTCTCAACACTTGTTGAACATACATATTATAAGTTCCCAACTAGATCTATTGGATCTGACACTTTGGGGTTTGAGCAGAATAATTGCGTTTTAACAGTTGTCCAAGTGATTTTGATGTAATTAAATTTGGAGATCTACTGTCGAAGGAACAGAGCATTGAGTAGGGAGTTTGGGTAGAAGAGGATGAAGAAACACTGGGCTGTCTCCCAGGGAATTTCCTGGAGTAAACAGACAAGCATGTGCCTGGGACTGGTAGTCACAGAAATAACACAGGGTAGATAACAAGGATGGAGCATGATCAAGGAAGGCGATATCGATATTAAGTGTGAGTTGATCTAGAAATCCCCATTACTTGTACCATGTGAACTTGAGCAAATAATTTTGTTTTTAAAACTTTTTAAAATCTGCAAAAAGATTCTGAAATACCATCTAGTCCTGGATTCCAAATTGATATTTTTATCTTGTGACAACTTCATTTCCCCAACATACAGTCTTTAGAAAGATTTCCAGGTATCTGCAATGAGTGAGAAATAGGATGGAAGATACTCTTCATGGCTGATGTCACCAATCCATCCGAATGTCTTATTTTTCTTTAGGACAAGAGAGAACGAGTTGCCTATGATTTCACACTGGTTATCTTTCTACTCTCCATGTTCTTATTGGGGACCACCTCAGCAATAAATTTCTTTCAATTTTAATTTCTGTTATCATTTTGCATTGCTTGAGTGATTCATTATTAGGGCTTCTGGAAAAGCCAGGGACATTGGGATCCTTGGGCTTTAATTACATTCTAAAATTCAGCGCAGATCAACAACTTTTGAGGCAAAGCAGGTTACTTCCTTTGAAATTTTGCTTGTTCTAAAAGCAAATGGATTTCTTAGTGTACCTGCAATCAGCAGCAACTAGGAGGAGGAAAAAAAAGCATACATATTGAAGTAATTTCTTGAAAATCAGTTCAAAGGTTTTAGTAAGTTTGGTATATTATTAACTGTTATGTAAGTTCTTAAAAACAGCTTTAGAACTCTTGTCTGGTTTTTTTTTTTTTTTTACATTTTTACATTAAACAATTTTAGTCAGCCAACCATGTCAGAAAAAATGCAATTTTTATTTGAATTGTAACCATTCCTTTAAGGTGAATTTTTAAGTGGGACTAATAATTCAAAATGAAATTAAACAATATTGTCAGATAATGGTTTTGATCTCTTTCCAAGAAAAAATAATTTATAGAAACAGATTTGTTACAGTATTAATTAGTTATTGCACTTGGAAGCACAGTATTCAGAAAGATAGGGAGAAACAACAAACAGTAGTTCCAGTAGTATAGCGTAGAAAAAACAGGAGAGAGGAAAGAGAAGAAAACTGAAGTAGGAAGAGGAGAGAAAGAGAGAAAGGAGGAGCATATTTGGAAGGCAGTTGTCAATCTCCGCTCCCTTGACCCCATTCTTGCTAAAATTGTGTCATTTCCAAAGAGTGTGCAGCTATTTTTCAGTTTTAAGCTAATGCTTTCCCAGAAAATGTTTTCTTTGTTCCCTAAATTATTGATTGGGCTGTTAAGGGGCTAAAATGAAACTTTAATTCATTGAGTCTTCCTGGAGTGTGACCTCCTGGAACACACTGCTTGAGTTGTTGCCCTGCCGTTTGCCTAAGCAGAGACAGGATGGGAGTGGAGGCAGAAAGTGGACCCCCATGGACAGCGCTGTAGACCCTGCAGCACCTGCTCTTGCAGGCCTCATTCCATGAGGGTGGAGGGACCAACAGAGGACGGGAATTGTTTTACAGACTCTTTTCTGGGAGAGGGCAGGGATACCTTCCGGTCCCTTTTAAGAGCATTGAAATTGTCACAGGGTTGAAATAGGCGTTGCACAGTGGTTACTCTTACACCTGATTTCTGAGAAACTGCTGTCCCAGAAGCAGACGGGTACTGAGTCAGGTCCCCAGCCAGGCATGGGAACATTCTGCAAGTTGGGAAATTAAGTGGTATGACTGTGAGAGCAGTCTCTGATACCATAAAACCCTGAATTTAAATATTATCTCCACCTATTAATGGTAGTAGTCTTGGAAACAGTAATTAGTATTTCTACTTCTTGGTGTCCTCATTGATAAAATGGAGAGGATGGTAAAATAGAAGGACAGGGTCTTAATCTCTTTATTGTTTCAGGGTCACTGTACTTGACACCCACCACTCGAAGGAGGAGAGATCTACTTGGGCTCCCGGGTACAGTCCATGGTCGGTTGGCTCCAAGGCAGCACAGCATGGTAGAGGGGCATGTGGGGGAGAAACTTTTCTCCTCATGACATCTAAGAAGTAGAGCATCAAGGGAGGGAGGAGCTGGAAGAAAGCAGGACAGATATACATTCTACATAATCCAGTCACTTTCGAAAGCCCCAACTATGATTACATGGGGCTTTGGGAGACATCTAGATATCAACCATAACAGGCAGTATGTGGAGAAAAGACATAAGTAAAGTGCTGAACAAAATGCCTGGCTAAGCACATCAATAAATCTAACTATCATTGTTCTTAAAAATTACATTTCCATCGTTGTCACTTCTGTCACTGCTAAAGATAGATGTTAGTCCATCAGATGAGGAGGAATCAAAGGGCCTGGGAACAGGCATATCTTCCAGGAGACAAATTAAACAGGTTTTGGGATAGAGACAGGCAAAGTATGGAGACCAGAAGATTAAGCTACTACTTAGCTAGTGTATTACCAGTACTTGTACGTATCATTTACTGCTTATTTTTCAGGTGTTAGTCTCTTCTATTATTCTAGTGTTTCCAATCCTCACATACATTTTACAAAAAAGAGAATATCATTTTCCTGTTTTAACTGATCAGGAAAAAAAAAACACTCAGAACACTACATAGCAAATGAGAACCCAATTCCTCATTCCAAGTCTTGTAGTCTTTCCATTTCACCACACCTCCTGTGAATGATTTCTAAGTCATAGCCAATAACTGTGGGTTCTGGACTCTCTTCTTTTTGCTTTTTCATACTTGTAAATATTAGGATTTTTGTTCCCAGAAGGAATTCAGAATTATACTCCTCATTTTTTAATCTTTTCCTTCTCATTTCCATTTTATTTCCTGGTTCTGTCTATTTTTTGGTGTTGGTCAGTCTTACTACACCTCTGATTTTATTGTGAGCACAATATATTGAATGGAAGCATAAGTTAGATGTTGCGTGTAATAAGTCAACCCCAAGCAAAAAGCATTTGTTGTTTCTCAAAGTCCATGGTTGGGTGGGGTTGGCTAGTCTAGACTGGTTTGATTGCAGGAGCACTGTTCCTTTTGCCTCTCATTTTCCTACTAGAACCATCAGACCATCCTGGAAAAATTTTGGGTGTATCAATGACAGAGTTACAAGAGACCAAAGGGAAGCACCCGGGATTTCTTAGTGCCTAAATTCAGAACTGACATACCTCGCATCCCTCTCATTCTCTTGGTTAAAATAAATCATGTGCCTGCATCCAAAGTCAAAGAGTAGCAAATGCCCTTACTGATATTGAAGGATTCTGCAAAAGTATACGGTAAAAGACATGGAAATAAGGTGAAGTAGGGACTTGGGGCCACTGATGCAATTTATCACAGAGAGGTGTCAACCAAGCGATTGTTTTGAGAGTTATATTGGCTGATGGTTTCTCTTGCTCTGTCTGACTCTGCCTTGTGGGTTAGTTCTCTTCTGAGTCTGGGAAATGGAAACCAAGATCTCCTTTGGAGGTGGTTGACACCAAGTGTCTGAGTGTTGCTTTCTTCCAGTGTTTTACTCTCTACCTTTTCTCTTGTGAAACTGGAAGCCTCTGGGAAAGAACAGCATCTAAAGACTGTTACATCATCAGGTGGGACCCACTGACTTGTATGAAGTTACTGAGGTCTTTTTCACTAAAACCCCTGAAATCTTCCTGAAAGTACTCCATTTCCTTCGATAAGTTCAGGGACAATGTGTGTGGGTGTATTCATATTGTACTTGGGATCCTTGTGTTTTAACTGGAACTATGTCTCCATAACCCTTTCCTTGTTGTTGTATTTTTACTGAAACTTTGCAAGATATGATAGTTTTTGTCTGTTAAGAGTAGAATCTCAGGAAGGAATATTTAGGTTGGGTAATAGAAGGGCTCTGAAATTCATTTTACCTCCTGTACCTCGACATGCATCTGATTATTGTGCAGAATAGATGCTCATGCAGGACACTGACTGATCACCTGCATAAAACTCTTGTTTTTGGTCTACAAAATTCCAGTCTCCAAGGCAGAAATCTTTAATTTTATGATTCAGTTATTGGAAGAGGTTAATGCCATTAAATTAATATTAACCTGGTCGCCAATGCGTGCATAATCTGACCCCTTCTTTCTGAGAAGTTCTAGAAGTCTTCCTCGCCCAGTAAATACTAAGATACTTCATGCTTTGGATCTTTGCACCACCCTGTTCCCTCTCCTTGAAATGTTCTTCCTCCAGCCACCTACCCTTTACCTGGCTAATTTTCTATACTTATTTACGGACTCAGTTAAATCTTGGTTTATTTGTGAAGTTGTCCTGACTTCATAGTTAAGATTATCCAGTCTCCCATAAATATGAACACTTTTTATGTATCAATTAATAAATAAAAAAAAAAACATTTTAAAAGCTTTAGACAATCTGTTACTCTGTGTATCTATCATTTTTCCTAGTACTGTACCTAGTGAGTGAACGAATTCACTCAGTATAATTCATGCGCTTGCTATCATTTTTTGTTTCATGTCTATTTTCCTCTTCAGTCTCTTCCTTGCGGATGAGGATCATTTCAGTGCAATAGCCCTTATATCGCCAGCTCCCAGGCTGTAGTGTTTGGTCTAGAGCAGATGTCAGTTTTTGCTAGCTGAATAACTGAATGAGTAAATGAATGAATGAAACTTTACAGAGACATAAATGCTCAGAACTGGACTAAATTAACCACCCTCCCAAAAAAAACTCTTAAAAAAGATTCTCCAGCAATCTTCTCAGCCTCTGTGTAGCTGATTGTCTCTGCCTGAATGCTTCAGGGAATTCATGGCATTTGAGGTATGAATTTCATCTTTCTCAGAGTTATAAAGTTTCTCTATTAAAGTAAAGTTAGTAATTCCATAACTCTTATTCATTGATTTTATTTCTCATCCCCTGGGATTTTGTAAAACAATGCTAATGTACTCTATTTGGCAATACTTTGGATATTTGAAAACGATGATTATAACCCTAAATGTTCCTTGTTGTATATATACTGTCTGATATACACAATTTATCCATATTATCTCATTCTAGATATAATTCTGAGTGAGTTGCTATTATGTTTTCATTTCACAGATGAGGGTACTGATGCTGAGAGCTTAAACAACTTTCTTAAGAGTATGGAGCCAGTAAGTGACAGAACATGGATCTGAAACTCTTATTTGTTATCCAGAACCATTATTTGTGTAACAAGGTTTTTGTATGGTCATGGGACTAATATAGACAATATATTCAAGACAGTGAAGAATTTTGTGGATCTTAGTACACTGGATGGCTGCTTTTTTCTTATTTTTAGACACTCTTGAATAGTGCTACCAATTGCCTTTGTTCACTCTTCCTTGGAGCTGTTATCTTCGATGTCTCTCTTCTTTCATCTCCTGAATGACCTTATGTGCAGGGCTGAGTCTAACTATATTCTGTGCAATATATCCAGCACTCTGAACCTTGATAATAGCAAGGAGAAGTATAGTAAACGATGGCCTTTTCCACTCCATTTCTCCATCTATCCCCTTGTTTCCAAGTACTTGATCTCTGGCACTACCCAAATGTGTTCAGCCCCGTACTTGATCGTGTATATATGACAGTACCTAGTGCTCGTCTTTGACATTGCCACTTCCTTCATACTTGCTGCTGCATCTCCCTTTTGCAGCCTTGAGGAACAACCTAAAATAATCTCAGTATCAATTTAGCTGTACTATACTGCCACAACAAATACTCAAATCTTAGTGCCTCACACAGCAAATGTTTATTTCTAACTCATGTTAAATGTCTTTGATGGGTTAATAGGCATGCTCCTCATCATAGTGCCCCAGAGATACAGGCTAAAGGAGCAACCACTATTGTGAACATGACCTGTTGTATCAGGGGAAAAAGAAAGACCTCTAGTATCTCTCTTCAATGATTGAGCGCTTGGCCTGGAAGTGACAGTAGTCATGTGGCTCCACTCATTAATAAAGGAGCCAAAGATTACAATCTTCCTAAACGTGATGACATGGGAAATATTTGGTAACATAGCCCACAAGACTCAGATCAGTCTTACAGATCATTAATTTATATTAAATAGAAAATTATTCTCTATGGCTCCAGCAAAAAAGAAACATTATTAGATTAGAGACTTAAACGGAATTTACAATTTTAAATGCAGAATATCTTCATGAACTATTCAAATTGAGAGCTGGAAGGCTTCCACAGACTATGTGCTTCTTCTTCACTGTCTTTTACTTAGAAACAAATGGCCTCTTATCTCTGCTTCTTTGCACATTTGATCTATTCTTCTTTTTATTTTCTCTGTGAACTTCCTTCTCTATTTATTTCTTGGTAAAATTTAGGTGGCCCTAAAATTGATTACTCTGAAATGGCAGTTTGAACTCTTGGCTCTATTTGGCTTATAGTTTAGAGTCTGCTCCTATTTTCCCAGACTCTTTCTAATCCTTGGATATCAATATCTTTCCTTAGTTCAAAAAAAAAATGACTATCGATAGGAATCAAAAATGATGTTAGGAGGTTGTAAGAAGTCCTGTGTCCAGGGAGTCCAGATGAGGAATTGATAAACATCTTTGTCACACTGCCTTTTCTAACACAAGCTTCATTGACCAATGACAGAGTTCTTGGAAGAATGAATTAGATAATGTCTTCCCAAATACTCTGACACCTTAGGGAAGACCCAATCACATAATTTTTGTCTTGTCATTTCCAGCTGGCTTCTGAAATGCTACCTTATAATTTTGTTTTAAATATTAAAGTTTAAATTTCAGTGAAATACAATATTCTTTCTTCTAAATACTCCATATATTTTTGTCAACTTACTAAGTAGCTAGCTAAACAAATGATTATTGAGTATCTGTTGAATAAAAGTACTTCAGGTTGGGTATGATGGATGGGAACTGCCCTAAATTCCTTATAATCAGGTGGTAAGATATTTATGTAAATTGAATGTGGAAAAGAGAAAGAGCTTCTATAGAGTACTGACTTTGTGCGATGCATAATGCTCTGGGTCCTCCAGGAATACTTTGTCATATCAACAGAAAGAGACACGATCATTCTAATTCAAGAGAAAGAAATTGAGATTAAGTACTGTAACTGCTCATGGTCATACAGCTAGCGAGTGACAGAATAAGATTTAAACTTAGGCCTTTAGGACTAGGTGCCTTTAAAGATGAGAGAGTGATATGACCAGAGTTGGCTAATGGGTAGGTCTTTGTTAATTTTCTTTCTGGCTCCCACCACTGCTTTTATAATCTCTCTTATAAATCATCCTACGAGAGACTTGCTTTTTATAGTCAACAAATCACTGAGTGATTTGTTATTTGGGTTATTTCTTAATTATTATGGTTATGTTCAAACCCAGTGAACCTTCATGATAAGACAAAGTGTCCAACTGAGTCCAGCTTCTCAATAAAGCTGTCCTCAGAGCTTGTTAGAGCTGTACACACTGTTTTCATTTCAGAGTTGATCATTGTGTTTTCCAGTTTCAGAGGTTCATCCAACCATTTATTGAATGATTCCCCTCATGGTCTCATGGAGCTCCTGTCTCCTTCTCAGGGAGTTGCTGCAGTCTTGGTGGAATACTGCAAACTATAAACACTTCTCAACTTCCTCTACTGTAAAAAAGTGTTCACTGATAATAGAAGATTGAGGGGAGGAACAGTGAAATGATGGAAAAGCACAGAGTGAGGCAAATCTGGATTTAAATCCTGGTTCTGCTTAACAGCTATGTAGACATGGCTTAGCTATTTAACCTCTCTGATAAGTGAGTTTCTAGATTTGGGACAAAATCTACCTCAGTGGCTTGTTGCAAGGATGAACAAAAGTACCGTAGAATGTGTTCAATACAACAATGTGATCAGAATGCATTCAGATAGACCTGCTGTGAATGAACATGTAGGTTAGGGTTGCCTTACACATCAAGGTCAGCGCTGTACAATGAATGAGCACAGTCTCCCTACTGAAGCGCTTAGCACACTGCCCAGCACGAAGAAAGTGGTCATTGTCTTTATCATTATTTCTTCAATGAAATTTTCATGCTGAATACTCTTAGTTCTTTGTTTTGGGTCTACTGGGTCATCTACTTAACTACGTTTTGTTTTTTCCCATCTAGGCAGTGCTTTTTCAGTCATCTATCGCCATTTGGATGCAGCAGCCTGAGGTATGTTCTAACCTGGATTTCTGGGATACATTTGCCCATCTCAGATTTAGATCTTAGCTTTCCCATTTGCCTAGAAAATGTAATCAGAGATCATGGCAGGAAAAAAGCATGAACTTGGTATAAGAGGCAGAGAATCTACTTTGGGGAGTAAAGGGTAGGGTTTCAGACTGTTAGGATTGGAACCTGAAAATTTTGTTGATCTCGAACATCTGTTTCATAATCACAGAAGTTCAAAAAGGCCATTAAAAATGATTAGAAAAAGAGTTCAAAGATCAATAGAATTCCATGACTGGGGAATTTGGCACCTCTTTAGAGAATATCTTTAGGAGGCATAACTTATAATTGAATTGTCAAATGTTAATACACATTTATGAATGCTGAACCTTAGGTGCAACTAAATCCCATTGTTAACTGCAGGGGAATCATTTTGCAGACCTTAAACTGCATTGATTTTAAATAACTTGGAACCACACCTGCATTTTTAATGTGCTGATTTGCTCTCACATTATAAGGTGGAGATAACTAGTAGATGTGCTATTTGCTCCATTGCTTTAGAAATGCATCAGGAAAAAAGAAAGACAAAACAAAAATGGGAAATTATACTCATTTGGGAATTATAAAAAGATTAGGTTTTTATCTTTCATTGTCAGTGAATTTTTTTGAAATAATTTTTGTAGGTTGGAATTGTATGGCTCAAGAGAAGAGAAGTGGGTGAGGATAAGACTGGAGAGGTCTATTTGTGTCAAACTCTTTGCATATTTATTTAATCCTCATAACATGGTCATAAGGCTGGGATTATTCTTCTTCTTTACTAAGGAGAAAGCCAGGCTGAAGAGATAATTAATTTGCTCAACATCATGCCTGTAAGACCAGCAAGACTTAGATCTTAACCCATATTTACTGATCAAAATCCAATTCTCTTTCCTTTAGACCAATGTCAGTGAACATTTTTGGGAAAGGGCTGGGGTAAATATTTTTGGCTTTGTGGGCCACATAGTGTCTGTTGCAATTACTCAGTGTGCTGAGGTAGAGCAAAATACTCCACCAACAATATGCAAAAAAATTAATGCTGTGTGTTCCAATAAAACTTATTTTACGAAGATGAACAATGGGTAGGATTCAGTCTGAAAGCCTCATTTGCCAACCTTTGCTTTCAATCTATACTGTCTCCGAAGAGACAAGTCTCCACACCCCACAAAGAAAGAGACCTAGGAAAAAGCCAAATTAAGGTAGGATTTGTAGATAGAAACTGCTTTGTAAAAGACATCATAGATGCTCTCTTCATAGTCATCCACATATATTGAGGAGAAAGTCCATTTCATATATATTACTGTATCAGGCATATGACCACATCAATTACAGGAAAAAAAAAAACCTTTCAAAAACATGTATGTGCTGAGAGTTTCAAGTATTACGTCTTAGCTAAACACGAAAGATTGGGTCACAGCATTCCTGAAACACAAAAACTGCTCACCCCTCTCCAGTAGGGTGAGGTGTTCCTTCTCTTCTTGTCATCTTTTAAATTTTAATACCAACCTTAAATTTCCACACATAAACAGGTTTTCTTATTGTAGGAAAATTTCTAATATAGAGCTAGGCAGGCAAAACTGTAATACTATTTTCTCTACTAAAGACATCACAAAAGATACCTTTCTAAAAGGAGAATTTGTTTGCCATTTATTTTGTTACTTTATTTTTACAAGCTATATAGATAGAGACTTGAGCAATTCCAAAGAGAATATAACAAAAAATACTGAAAGAATATTTCTTTACAAAAATCAATTGAAATGTCTGAATTGCACAAAGAGAATAAACCCCATCTTCTTAACTCTTGCTAAATTTCATAGAAAATCATCAACTTGTTCTCTCATGGAAAGGTATGGGATCTGATAGTTGGAAATTGTCTAATGCAATAACTAAACCAAATAGTACAACCGAGGAATACTAAAGACCAGAAGCCATTTTACACTGGGGTTCAGGTCCAGTGGCTTAATATTCTGGTTCATAAATCCTATCGCAGGGGTTCAAGCTAGAGACGATGAAAGTCCAAATTGAGGCAGTCTAATAGGGCAAAAAAGGATGGATGCGTGAAGTGCTTGGATACAAAATTGATACAAATGTGGTATATTAAAGTTCATCATAGATGATGATGACAATAATGATTATGAAGATTTTTGGTGACAGGTAAAAGAAACTGGTGAATTTAAGAAAAGTGGACCTTTTGGAAAGATTCTCAAATAATTAAAGTAAGGACTGAATATTAAAATCTTGGGAAGACAGAAATAGACAAATCCCCAGGGTTCTCAATCGTGCATCTCCATATACCTTCTCCCACTGAGGATAGAATTTGGGGCTGTTTGTGGGATATGGAAGCAGAATGGTCAGAGGTGCGGGGAAACATGACTGGGAGTAAGGAGGGATGATGTAAGTGGTGGTGGGGAAACGTGACTGGGGATAAGGAGGGATGATGTAACTGGTGGCCTGTGCACGTATAATCCAACTTGACGGCCCTTCCTGGGACCCGTGCTCAGAAAATGCTGGTATTAGCATCAGCTGTGGGATGAGCTTCTGAGAGCCAAAGTCACTCATAGGACTCTTGTGCAAGTCCAAGTGTAGGAATCAGTGGCTTCACCTGGGTTGAGCTAGATGAAACTACCTCCAAATTCCCAGAGAAACATCACCACCCAGCCAAGAAGTGAAAGGAGAATTTGCTCAGGTTTTCCCTCACATTCTGACCTGGAATTAGCCATGGGATGTAAGTAGAAATTTGAATAAGGACTTGCAGAGTCCTACTTCTTTGCTTTCTCTCTGTCTTTGCCATGAGGATGAGCCTGGGCTACTGTATTGGAGGGTGTGGCATGTGTCATAGAGCCGAGTCATTCCAGTTGTCCAAGCTGAGCCCCTAGCTATGAGAGAAAGCCCTAGTGAGAACTATCCTTCTGCTGTTGACTGCAGACATATGAAGAAGCTCCACTAAAGCCAGCTCAGATCAGCAGAGCTTTCCAACTGACCCATGAACTAATGAGCAATAAAAAGTTGCTGCTTTAGTAAATATTGTATAGTTCCTATAAAAACATATGTGCATTACGTAATATATACTTTTGTGTCTAGCACAGATTATTCAAAGTTAATGTTTAATATAATAAATGCAGATATCACATTACCATGTATTGTTATAATTATAACCAGCAGAATCTGACCCTTTCATTTTCAAAATCAATGTCTGATAGGTATTTTGGACAAATCTTTTGATGCTTTTTCCTTTTGCTATAAAAAGCATAAGTTTTACTTAGAGAAGGAAATTATCAGTTATGGAGAGTTATGGTTACTATATTGTTCTAGTTACTGACATAAAATATCGCATTGAATTCATATAGCAACTCTACAAAATTGGTATCATTATTCCTACTAGCAGGCCAGGGACATAAGTCTCAGACAGGTAATTTTCTGGCCCACATAGCTGGGGCACAGCAGAACTAGGATTTGAGTGCTGTCGTTACAGGCGAGACTCCAAAGCCCATGTTCATTGCTCTGCATATTGTGATGGCTTTCTCACCTTTCGTCTGAATTTTCTCTCAAAATAATGTCTACTTCCTGTACTATTATCTATTGTTATATTATTGCTACATAAAAATAACCTCAAACTCATTGGCTTATAGTAACCACTTTTCCCACTCCCGGGTCTGCAAGTTGACTGGTATATGACTCAGCTCAACTGAATCTGGATGGGTTCAGCTGGATTTGGGTCTGCCATGTAGGCTGCATACAGACATATTCCGAATATCTTCTCAATCTCCTTTCACTAGGTGATAGGGTATCTTCTCATAATGAATGACATGAGTAGAAGAAAGCAGGCCAAGCCACTTGTCACTGGCCAAAACAAGTCACATGGCTAACTGAACTCATGGGAGCAGAGAATTAAAGTCCATCTCTAGTAGAAGAACGTTAAAGTTATCTAACAACATATTCAGAGTTGTTATTCCGTAACAGAGAGAGAGAGAAAAATTGGAAAAAACTAATATAGTCCATCACATCCCTAAACCAGCAGGATGGCCAGGTAGGTGTGTATTGGTGACTTACCCTTTAGTGGTGTTTGGAGTCTAGAGTCCTGGGTGTGAACCTGGCTTTGTCACTCCCTGGCCCTGAAGCATCTGACCCAGCACCATCCCTGCTGAGTGCTCAGCCTTGGTAGAATGGTCTTAATAAATCCTGGGCAGTAGTCCTCATGGGCTTGTGTCATGGTTTGGGGAAGTAATTGTGAACTGCTTTATAGAGTTTACTGAAGTATACGGAACTATCTGCTAATGCTATTATTTATGATTCTTATCACTGTTCTTACCACCTGAATTAGGGTATTCTTGAAGTCTTACTGGGGACCACCTGCTTATCTACAGTTGTTGAACCAGGTGGTTTGTGGGCTCTGGCAGCAATGCTTATTTATTGTGTGATAGCATCTATGGTTTGGTTTCTGGTATTATTAAATTATTTGTTTATAATATGAAATAAAAGCAGGCACTGTCTAGTCTGCAGCCCGTTAGAGGCGGTACCAGCCTTTCCATTTCCTAGGGTGTGGTTTTCATTTGGGGCAGTCCCAAGGGAGAATGAGGGTGGTTGGTGGTTCTGGGCATCATCTCTTTCACAAAGTGGTCTGTAGTCTGCAAAGCCTGAGAGCTGTACTTCCCATGAGGGCCTGACTCTCGAGCTGAAAGCGTTCACACAATTTCTACTGCTTCATAATGGGCTGACTTCTCTCTCCATCTGAAAATGCAAATAGTGCTTGAAGTGAGTGAGAAAAGGCAGGAAGTTCTCTGTCAGAACTAACCAGCCCTAAGTGTGAATGCAAAATACTATGTCCCTGAAGAAAGAAACCGTAGCGATAAAAGGAGGAGTGGAAAGCAGAAGTGGCTATGATAAACCAAATATAAAATTCCTAAATTAAACCTAAACATATTTTATAAGGTTTGATGTTTGCTCAGTTCAGCTCAAATCTATGGAATTCAATTCTCTACAAATCAATTCAATCATTATTTCTTGAGACTAGTATCAACAATCCAGGGATAGGCTTTAACTCAGAAATGAGTAAGATATAAACTCTGCCTTTAAGAAACTCCAGTAATGGGAAATAAACACACACATGCACACACACAAACACACATGCACACACACACACACACAAAAGGTGAGCGGGTAGGAATGAGGTAGATGTGGGTTATATTCTTAGTACAAGGTCTTAATCTCATAGAGTTTCACTTTTCTCATCTGTAAAAAGAGGACCGTGTTGTGGTTTCATAGTTTATCTGATAGTCATTTATTTAAAATTTTTAATTAATCCCTTGTTTTGAGTTAGGAGATGTGGCAGCCTTCAAGGAGCCCATAGACTTACAGGGGAGGCAGATATAGAATGAATAAGCACCAAGCAGTGATTCAGAATAATTTTGACAAGTCCTTCAAAGACAAGACCCCCCACTTCAAGGTTTGTGAGATAGAGAGTATTAGAATATAGGGTGATGGAGGAGGAAAGCACAGAGTACTCTATCCTTATGTTAGGTGATCATGGAAGACTACTTCTGTTTTAAGCAGCAGTAAGAAAGATGCATGTCACTTTGGAAGACACATGCATGAATGTGCGCCCTATGCATACAGCTTGGGTTTTGGGGTTGGGGAAATGGAATGTTTCAGGGAGAGAGAGTGACAGAAGCGAAACTTCTTTGTGGGAAAGAGGATTGAGGTGTAGGAAGTAAAGAAGACACACACAGCAGGAGTGGAGTAAGAGGCCTGAAGAGAGATTGGAGCTATAGTCTACACATCCCATTAGGAGTCTGAATTTTGTTCTAAGATCATTGTGAAGCTAATATAAGGTTTCAGTGGTGGCACCAGTCTACATTCCCACCAACAGTGGAGGAGGGGTCCTTAGCAGTCCCATTTGACTCAGCTATTCCCTTTCTTGGTATTTTCCCCAAAGGATTAAAAGCATCATACCACAGTGATACATGCACACCCATGTTTATAGCAGCACAGTTTGTAATAGCTAAAACTTGGAAACAGCCCAGAAGCCCATCACCTGATGAATGGAAAAAGAAGATGTGAATTTTTTTTTATATAGTGGAGTACTAGTCAGCCATAAAAAGAATAATCTTGAGACATTTATAGGTAAAAGGATGTACCTCAAGAATAAACTCTTAAATGAAATAAATCAGACACACATGAATAAATAATCACATTGTTTTTCTGGTATGAGAAACTGAAAGTGTAAATAAGGACCAAAATGTATAGTAGATATTGTGAAATAGAAAGTGTTCAAAAGGGAAGGGGAAATGGCGAAGGGGGGGAGGAAGCAAGGGGAAAAAAGAAAAGAAAAAGAGAAAAGACAGAAAAATGGAAACAAAGCTGTCATAAATTAGGAGGGGAGAAGGAGTCAAAAGGAGGAGAGGGAAAGGGGAAAAAAAGAAAATCAAAATTTAACATGTATAGGTACAAAACTCCTATGATGAATAGGATCATTATGTATATCTAAAATGTACCAATAAAATTTATCTAAAAAATAATATAGGGATTGTATTAGTCACTTTTCTAGACTCATTGTTTTGCATGAGAACAGAAGAAATACAAGTTACAACATCCACCCACACAAACCAAACCCAAGAAGTGCAGACCATCTACCTATGTACCGGAGACCCAAAAGATCCAATCAAGGGCTGGGAGCCCACAGCAACATTCCATGTACATCCGTGTCTGTACTAAAATGCTGAAGAAATCTATACCGGAACTTGGCTATGATGCTTGCAGCGGAGATGAAGACCAGAGCTCCCCAAAGTGAACAGCAGCCATCCTCGATGACAGCAAGGCCCTGAGCTGCTTCTGCAATGAGAACAGCTGAGTTCCCTTCAGGAGAACCAGCCACAACAGAGCTTCTCCTGGGAAACAGCCGGCCACTATCTTCTGCGCTTGTTCTCCTTTTTGTTGTTTCAGCAACAATCTTCAGGCGGCTCCACTACACCCAGAACCCCACCAACTCAGTCCAGCTGGGTGTCCCTCCTCAAGCTGACCACAGTATGTCCCCCACAATTCACCCTTGGTCAACTTGATAACCAGACACTTTTTGTTAATCTATAGTCTCCAGTGGCAGATTTGTAAAAACTGTGGTGGGGGCTAAAGTTTGAAGTGTTGTGGTGTGGACAGTGTTGAGAAGAAGGTGAAGAAAGATGCAGGAAAGTTGATCCTAAAGCTACTATGGTCTTAAGAAGAGAGGTGATCCTGGCTTCCTAGTTGGTACAAGGAAGGATGGAGGAAAAGACAGTCTATAAATAATCTTAAGTGGTCACAAAAGTGATGATCTCCATGTAGCTAAATTCCTTGGTCAGTTCTCCATTTCATCTTGTGCTACATTTGACTCAAACTGATCATGGGATCATGCACTTCTTGAAGGATTCTCTTCCTTTTGTTTCTGGGCAGCTGCTATTTCTTGCATCCCTGCTTCAGGCACTGGTCACTTTTTAGTCTTCTTTGCTGCATCTGTCTAATATTAAAGACTTATAAATTATTTCTTCTCCTTTAGTCATTAGCGTCCAAATAATCATTTACAGCCTAACTTCTCCCTGACTTGAATATCTAGTTGATATCTCCATTTATATCTCTCTTATATCTAAGAGTCTGGCAAGGTACAAGTCCAAAATGGAACTGTTAATTTGACTCCTTGTCTCCTAGGTCTTACAATTCCATTCTTTCAGTTACTTAGGGAAAAAGCATTTGCAAACATCTTTAACTCCACTCTTTTCTCATAATTCATATCCAGTCCTTTAGCACATTTTAGAAGTTTGTTGTAAGTTGATTACTTCAAAGACCTCAGTTAGTGGTGTCCCTGTATACAAATCTGTTGCCACATGACCGGGCAGTTCTGCCTATTAAAATGTGGAGTGTGCTCCTCCACCTTTGAATAGGGGCATTTTTACTGACTTACTTTGCTGAAAGAATGTGAGACTGACTATACAAATGGACAGTGTCTAAAAACAGAACTCTGACCCACAGCCTCCAGCAAGCAGCCGAGGAAGCCAAATAATAACTTCAAACATAGTCAGTCTTAGGTAGTCGGGACCTGACTGATAACTAACAGCTGTCCTAATGTTTGCTCCTGCTCCCAAGTTAGGACTCACTGAAGAAAGCTAAATATGCCTCTTACAGTCACATGGGATACACCACTTCTCCTCTGCTCCCATGCCAAAGCCCCCAGTCTAGACTGCTGAAGTTCCCTCTTTTTCCTGTTGTAAAGTTTCTCTCTCCTTTGGCTGCTTTTGAGTCTCTGCCAAGTGCAAATATCTGGCTGTATCAGGCTCTGAATAGATAGGCCTTGCTTGTTTTCATTCGGGCAGTCTTCATTTATTTCCATAAGATTATGGTAGTTGTAGTGCACCTATCTTATGTTTAGGTCTCAGCGGGCCTTTCACAATTACCGATTCTGCTCTTTTCTCTTACTTTTCTGCAATCATTATGAGAATTAGCTTGCACTTGGCTCTTGGAGTCCCTAGGGCCAGATGGATCCCTAAAGACTATATGAAAAGAATTAAGATGTTCTTTTGAAATAGAATATACTTTGCAGTGGAGCTGCCCGAAAGTACAAAGCCAAAATAAGGAAGCAGACAAACTTAAAAAATGATTTTGCGGTTATTTGGGTGATAGGGGGAGATGCAAATGATGTAGCCTTCCAGTCAAGTTAACACATGAACTTTCTTAGAAGTCTCTTTTGTGTTGCTATAACAAAATGCCTGATGCTAGGTAATGCATAAGGAAAAGATCTTTAATTAGATGATAATTTTGAACACTGAAAGTCCAAGATTGGGCAGCTCCATCCGTTCTATGGTGAGGATCTTCTGGCTGTTTTGTATTATGGTGGATGGCATCATGGTAGGTGGTGTGTGAGAGAGGGGAGAAGTGCATGCAGAAGAAATCACCTGGCAAGAGAGGAAACAAGACAGTGGAAAGGGGCCGAGCTGCCCCCATAGGAACTGTTCACCCCTGTAGGAACTTACTCACTTGTATATGACTGGCAATAAATCCTTCATGAGGCAGTCATGACCCAATTGTCTTCCACCTCTTAAAGGTACTGTCACCTTTCTATGTTGGGGACCAAACTTCCAGCACATAACCTTCATGGGGCAAATCATCCATGGTGAGCTGTATCTTGGGTTGCTCTTTTGTGACTGTTAGAAGTTAATTGGAGGTGGCAAGCTCATTCTAGGAGGTTAGGCCACAATGCTGGTGGCAGTAATTAGCGGGGCAGGAGCTACTGTTGAAGCTAGTTAGATTTTAGTTTATGCTGATCTTTTGGTGGTGGAAGCCTATTGGAGGGCAGTGTTAGCAAAGTTGTCCTATCTCCTTGAGAATTTTAAAATGTGGCTTAAAAATACTGATTTTTTTTCAAAATGGAGCTGTGTTTATTAATGCTTAACAAGTATCAAGCAAAAGAAAAATAGATACACATTTAGCTGGACGATCTGCTGGGTGTGATGAGAGTAACGATGTCCTTTGTTTGGACTTTGTGTTATGGAGAAGTTCTCTTGAGTTCTCAAAACTGTGATGAATAAAAAAAAAAAAAACACAGTTTGCATTAACTGGACCACGACTTATACCTTACTGAGCAACGATAACTAAGGAAATGTGTATCAAAATAAATATGAGGGCTGTGTCTTAGGTTTTCAGTGCTCAACACTTTTTTTCTTTTTTCCTCCTTCATTCATAGGGTACTGTGACTTCTCCCGTGAAATTTTCCTTTCGTTGTAACTTGGATTGGGCGTAGGTATCCTGCACATGGACTTGTTGGGCTTCAGGAGTTTCCGTCTTTTTGCACTTTAGACCCTGAGAACAGCACAATGAGCAGGCAGCTGCTACAGAGAGAAGCTGGCTTCTCCTTCAAGAGTTCACTAGGAAGTACCCCTGGGGCTGTCTGCAGTTCACCATTACCCAGTAGTGTCTGGGTGACAGCCTTTTGCCAACTCCAGCATTGTTTTTGTTGTGTGAGCTCCTGAGAACTTGGGGATCTTCTGTGTTAGGAGGATCCTTAGAATTTTGCATTTAGTCTTCTTTCAATCTATAAACAAGCAAGTAATAATCTTGAGGTCATGTGAAAGACTTTGTACTAGTCTTTGTCTTATTATTAAACATTTATGCCTAAGATTCTGTGAGCTTACAAACAAACAATTAAGAGTAGCCAACACATGTCAGGAATTCTAGATTCAAATCCTTGCTGAGTGAATCAGACAAGTAATTACCCATAGCTGGGCTATGGCTTCTTCAGATACAAAGAGCAATGTTCTCCAAATTCTCTCCACCTGTAACACTGGATGACATCAAATATATGAAAATTTTGAGTCCATGGTTCAGCATAAATTTCAAATTCCATTTATTGAGTATGTATTATATGGTCAAGTGATTTCAAAATATTCATTTAAGGAATGTTATTTGCCTCCTCCCATGTGCTAGGTACACTTTCTCATGCTGGGATAAAGCAGGGAGCAAGGAAGATATAGTTCCTGCAATCCTGGCCAAATGTTCTGGGGTGAAATTTGCCTTACGTCTCACTGTGATTTGGTAAAAAAGCTAGATTTGAATACAGGTCTATGTGACTCTTGTGTGCTTGTAGCTACTCTCTAAGATTTGTTGCCTCCAGACAATAGAAAACCACGTACTATATGATCCTGGCTTCTTGCAGAGACACTCAAGTAGCAGTGGTGAGTAGGGGGATTTTAGTCATTTTCAGAAGTTTAGTTCCACTGGACTCCAATATATTAATATAAATAGCATTTATTGACTGTCGCAATAATTATTAGAAAATAGAAAATCATAGCATGACACTTTCCTTCATACTTTCCTCATAAATATGCAGAGTACTATTGATCCCTATCCTCTCAAAGCTGAAGCCACTTCTTTGGTGTGTTACCTGGGTAATGAGTTTGCTGTCAGGATAAGGGAGAATGCCACGAATTCTGAAACAATAGACCATATAAAATTACATAGTTCTTCTACATAGTGTTAGATCAGCCTGGCCTTTAGCAAAGACTGTAATTTCATAATAAAAACCAACAACAAAAATAGTAAATAAGCAGAACTCAGTAGTATAATTTACTAGCCATATTACTTTGGCTTGTTTAACATGTCTGATTTCCTATCAGAGGATTTTTTTTTTAGATTGGCTCTTTCTTGGCATTTTGTTTTTTCTTTTCACTCTTTTTAAATAGTTATACAGATAATGGGCTTCATTTGGCAGAAGCAAGTGAAGTTTCATCTGTATTTACAGCCTCTCCCTATTGCTTACATTACTACCTGAGCTCTGCCTCCTGTTAGATCAGTGGTGGCATTAGAGTCTCACAGCAGCCAAACTCTACTGTGAACTGTGCACGCAAGACATCTAGGTTGTGCCTCCTTTGATCATTCTACCTGCCCCACCATGGAAAATTCCTCTTCCCTGAAACTTGTGTCTAGTGCCAAAAAGGTTGGAGACTGCTGTTAAGTGAGGACACACATTACAATCGGTGACCCGCCCCTGCATCTGGGAGCTTAGCACCCAGAGAACTGAATTGTGTGAAGCATGCATCCTGAGGGACGCAAAACTAAAAGCAGTTTCACTTTGGCATACTGACTTTCTAGCCACTTATTCACATCTTTATTTTCCACCCACTTTAGAGATGAGGAAAACTCAGGAACAGAAGGATCTAATGTCCTGCTTAGAGCTTGAATTATTATTATTATTATTTTTAGACTTGAATTATTAAACCCTTGAGATAATGAATAGGATAAGAGGTGTTTGTAGTCACCACTGCTGTTTTCATTGTACATGGACATAAACAAAGGAAAAAATGTGATCATCATTAGTTTTCCATCTCTTTCTCTGGCATCCCTGAAGAGTATAGCTTGAAATCCACAAATGGTTACTTAGAGTCTAGGATCGCCATAGCAGGGCCAGCTATCTGTAATGGCAGGTGTGCTATCCATGATCCAGACATCAAGGAAAAGGACCAAAGTAAATGCACTCTGCAGGGGCCAGGAGACTTTACTTCCCTCTACACATCATTGCCGTGGATGGTTTAAATTGTGGAAAGAGGACATTTGTCGAAGTGTTGTTTGATACATTTCATTTAGAATACATTAGAGCTGAGATGAGAACTTCTGTCTTTCCATTAATGGTCCAAGATTCCCGGGAGACCCTGGACACTAAAATATGCTTAGCAGGTTAAATATCCTTTAACCAGGAGCTTTCCCTTTAAATCACTTTCTTTATTCACAGGAGCAGTCTGGTAAAGTAAGGCAGGAGACAATCCATTTTACTTATGAAAAACTACACATTTAAAAGATTGGTAGGTTGCCCCAGGTTGTCTACCTGGGTAAGTAATGAGTGAGACATTATGAACCTCCTTTTAATGATGAGTTAACTTATTTCAGAGAATTTAAGCAACATGCCCATTAATTTAGACACACGTCATCCCTTAAGATGAAAGATCAAGTGCTTTTGCATAGTGCACAGGGAATAAACCCTCAAGCCATCCCCCTGTAGCTCATTGCCACTTGTAGAAGTCTGGTGGGCTGAGGCAGCTGAGCCACCACTCTTTCTGGTGTGCTCTATGCCCCGCCATTTCCCCTCCAATTTGTGCCTCTGTGTGTAGTCTGGCTCTTCCCTGCAGTTTCTATGACAGCCGTGGTTGCTAGCTTGCTATCTTCATCCTCAGACACCTGTTAACTCTCTGACTTTCCCCCAGATTTGCTCCATGGATCACCTGCTGTCCAGACAATCTGCTTCTAGAAAGAGGACCATCTCATATTGCTTGCGTCATGAACTGTTGGCTAGGTCCCATCTTTCCTCACGTCTCATCTGTCATTCGAGCTTGTGTCAGAGGCAGAGTCAACTAACTTCCTACAGAGATGTTAACTTGGCAGACACAAATTGATTGATTGGTTTTAATCTGACCACTCTTTGTCATGAGCATTCCAGGTAGGAGGGATAGCCAAGCCCAGGGATTAAAGTACATGTCAAGATTGATTGCTCTTTTACTTTGGAGGAAACACAAAGTACATAGTAGATGTGGGCAGGTGACTGACTTGTCAGATCAATTGGTGTCATCCAAAGCCTGAATGGATTGCTTTTTCCTTATAGTATTTCTACTTTACAACACCAGCCTCCACTTCCCCATATAATTTTTCTCTTTAAAATGGTGCTTGCTCTGTCTTGGTTACTGCTGTTCTTGAGATTCTTTAATGGTTTCATTCAGAAATTAATTGTCATCCTTATCAACCATCCTTTTATCAACCCCCTCACCTAATCTGGATGGCCATTACATCGCGTTTGTTCTGCCTTGACAGTCTCTATTCAATATCGTTTGCTACCTTCTTCTCAGGTTAATCATATTGCAGGCTACCCTCTTTACTCCAGTGATCATTGCTGTCGCCTCCTAACAGGTTCTCCAGTTTTACTTTCTCCAATCCATTCTCCAATTTAGTTTTGTTCGAGGGAAAATTTAATCATTACTTCTCTGCTTAAAAGCTTCAGTGACTCACTACCTACAGAGTGAAATCTGACCACTTACACATTTGTCATCCAGCTTTCCATTGTACAATGACCAGAGAGGACAAAACCTTTGTACCTCTCAATTCTTTTGTCCATCTATTCCCTTCTTAGGAATTATTGCTTTTATACAAAAAAAAAAAATGCTACAATATTTTGTAGTACTGTGGTACCTTGGTTCATGATCTTAATTTGTTCCCTGATTCTGGAAACTATGGCCACATTTGTGTTTGTGTGGGAAAGATGGCCATGGTCATGTTCATCCCCCAGTGCAGAGTTTGCAAACAAAAATGAAATTTTGCCAAATGCTTCTGTTCACCAAAAAGTGTTTGTGAAGTGATGTACCACTGTATATTAAATATTATACTCTGTATAATTTTATCATTGCATATGCTTCCTTTATCTGAAAGAATCTTTTTTTTTGCCTAGTGGAAAACTCTTATTCATCCAAATTCAGTATCACACTTTTAGACTAACATTTCTTAATTCCTAGATGAATTGAGTAGCATTATTTACCTTATACTCTTCTGCCATTTATTTATTCATATGCTTTTCTGTTATTAGACTCAAATTATTTGGAAAGAAGAATCATATCTTATGTATCATTATATTTCTATATTTTTCAAGGTATTGGTGCATAATAAATTCTCAGTAAATGTTTTATAATTATATACAATGATTGGCTCCCAAATTTCACTGCCAGCAAGAGCTCTTTAGATGCAGAGCTGTTACTCCTTTCTGCCATAATATTTTACATCTTTGATCTTTTTCACATGCTTCCTCTTTTTATGACCATGCCACACGGTCATCTAAAAAACCTAATATTTTCCTTAGCTCTCAGATCAGGCATCTTTACCTCTTTGAAACTTTCCACACCTTCCCAGCTAAAATTAATCATTCCAGCCTCGAAAACTCTCACAATTGAATATCTATATATTTCATTCTTTTATTGTAGTTAGAAAAATTTTTCCTCAATCAACCTTTGAAAAATTATTAGTAAGCAAATAAATTCCCACTTTTCCCCCCTCTCAGAACTAATTGTGACTTTCTTTGTATTTTCATAGCATTTGTTTCTAATTCTTCTATATTTGTCATAGAGTATAACTTTTAATTATATAGCTGCAAGACTCTAAGCTCCTTGAGGAAAGATTTGTTCTTTATCCATCTTGTTCTCCCTGTTGCCTAGCAGAAACCCTGGAACAGTAGTGATAAACAATTTTGTGTAAAATTGAATGGAAATCGAGTAAACTGTAACGTTTTAGAGACTACTGATTTATCTTACTTCTTGATTTTACCAAACTATCCACCTGGTGAAAATGAAATAAAACAAAACACTTTTGATTGTGCTTATATGATAACCTCAAAATATTTTTGAAATTAAAAAGGAGCCTATTTCATTACTGATTTATCACTAAGGCTGTCTCTGAAGTTTTACTAAGACATATTTTTCCCTCTACTATGGCTCTGGTGCTGTAGCTACATGCTCTGTACTGGGTGGGTACTTACAGGTAGATCTGGCTTATAAACTTTCATGAAGTGAGTAGATGTCTCTAAAAGTACAGTGTTGAATTCAAATATTCCAAGCTACTTCTTCAGAGTAGAATAACCAAGAGATGATTTTAAGGTAAAAATGATTCTTCCACAGAAATATTCATTTGTCTCTTAAAGTGGTTCACTATTTTAGGTGACACTTTGAATCAAACTGTGCTGTATCTTTTTTTTTTTTTTTAACTGCAGGATAGTCCAAAACGCTTTACCAGTCCATCAAAAATCAACATAATTTAAGGTTAAGGTATACTTATAACATAGTTACTGCAGCAGAAAGCATAGAATAATGCTTAAAAATGTAGTCCCTGGTGGCAGAGTCCCTGTGTTCAAATCTCAGTGTGGCTGTTCTCCAAGCATAGTAATCTTTCCATGTCACTTAACTTGCTTTCCTCATCTGCAGAACTGGACCCACTTTAGTAGGGTTGTACATGAAGCAGAAGTCAATTGACTTTTGTGATGTTCTGAGAACAGTGCCTTGTACATTTTAAGTGCTATGTAAGTATTTATTTAAAAATTTCCTGGCCCTACATCTTTTATTGGCATAGGTCTTTTTCTGAAATGTTCTTCATTCTCTTTCTTTTAAGGGTGTATTTCTAGTCCCATTTCTAGTTCAACCTTGAAAACTTTGGTGATCAACCTTGCCTTCAGTCACATCTCCTGCATTTGAATGGTGCCTCAAATAAATGGTAAATTTCCCAAAACTCTTCATCACTTACTATCTATTGAGTGTCAAACACTGACTCAAGCCACAGCCATTTGGTGCTTAGCCGTGTGTCAAGTCAAAGAAATGGAATTTTCTAATTAAAGAGCTTCTGTGCAGATATATTCTATTGGCATATGGTCCAAACATAAGACAGAATTTGAAAAATACCACAAGAAAAATTCAAATAAAATATGGGAATGGAGATGTGTGCTTAATTCCCCCCAGCAACAAGGGTCTGGCAAGCAGTGGAAGCTCTATAATACTGCAGATAAGCTTATTAAAGTTACTTCGGAATAAAAGGATTTATTCAGTATTCCCATGTGGACTTTGTCTATGGCAGTAAAGAGATAACATAACCAGGAATCCCAAAGTATTGTGAGCAGGTTCAAGTGACTTAGCACAGGATGTAGAGCCATCACTTAAATAGAGTAGTGACTTGGTGCCATGGTTTGAATATAGGTAGAGTCCTCTGAAGGTCATTGTGTTAAAGTCTTGTTCCCCTGGGTAATCTTATTGGGAGGACATGTAGAACTTTAGGAGCTGGCACACAATGGGAGATCATTAGGTCACCAGAGGCCTGCTTTTGAAGAGGATTGTGGGAACCTGTTCTCTCACTTTCTTTTCTCCTTGGCTTACAGTGGAAGAATTCACTCTTACATGTGCTTCTGCCATAATATGATGCCCTCCAGAGGCCCAAATCAGTGAAACAACAAATATTAAATTTGAACCTCCAGAATCATGGACCAAAAATAAACTGCTATTTACTTCATCAGTAGCCTGCGTTAGGTATTTCATTAGTTGTTGTCTTAGTTACTTTCCCTGTTGCTGAGACACAATACTTGACACCTATATCTTAAAGGAGAAGTTTATTTTGGCTCACGGTTTGTACAGATTTCAGTCTCTACTCCTGTGGCTCCAAGGCAAGATAGCATGGCAGAGGGGCGTAGCAGAGAAATAGCTGCTCAAAGAAAGCAGAATGTGAAGAGAGGAGTCAGGGAGAGATATATGGTAAGCCCTTCCAGGCCATGCACCAGACTCCATTTCCTAAGAACAAGTCAACTATAAACTCCCATAATCCAATCTCCTTTCAAAAGCTCCACCTTTGAGCACATAAGGCTTTGGAGGGATGTCCAGATATAAACTCCTTGGCCCCCAAAAGACTCATGCATGCTAATCAAAATACATTTAGTCCGTCTCTAAGAGTTCTCAAAAATCTTAAGAGGTCCAGCATTATTTAAAGTCCAAGACTAAATTGTCCTGTGAGATGTAAGGCAACCTCCTAGCTGTGAGCCCTGTAAAAAAAAAAAAATTGAACACTGCCAATGCACAATGGCACAGGATAAATATTCCCATTCCAAAAAGGAGGAACAGGTGGACAGAAAGCAATCGGATCAAAGCAAGAACAAAACCCAGCAGGGCAAACATTAATTTCCGTAGATCCAACACTTGGGACCAGCTGTGGTGGGAGGTGAACTCCAAATGGCTTGGGTGGCCCTGCCTGCACAGCATTGCCAGTCTTTGCAGCCCTCATGGTTTCTCTCTTGGGATGGCTTTGCTGACTCCTTTTGGCTTTTCTCAGATGTTCCATGTTCCTGGCTTCTCCAGTTTCCTAGAGTCTCCATGGCACTTTTGGCTTCACTCTCACATTTTCATGACTAGCTCCTTCAGGAGCACATTGCCTGGCTCCCTGGGCCTTCTTCTGAAATCTGGGTGGAGGCTTGCCTAACCCCACTACTTTTGCATTCTGCATGCCTGTAAAACCAGCACCACATGGAGGATGCCAAGGTCTGCCACCAGCTCAAGTAGTATCCAGGCCGCTCAAATCATGACTGCTCTGGCTTCTGAGTGCTTGGATAGTTGAGCACTGTGAACTGAATCCTAGATAATCAATGACCTAGCTTGCCATTCTCCTTTGTGAGGAGGATGCCCTGAGTGTCTCTTCTCAAAGTAAAGTCTTTCACCTTTGCAACTCTGAGCCTTCCAAAGGTAGAGCCCTCCTGATTCCTGTGATGCTGTCAAGCTGCCTTTCCTATTGTCCTCTTGTAAAGTACTTGACTTCATTTTAATGCTAATCTTTTCAGCAACCAAACTCTCTTCTGCTCCAACTTTACAGGCCTCACCTCTATAGAAGCTTCTTTTCTGGTGAAACTCAACGCTTTTAAAATCACTCAAGTGTAACTTTTGCTCTTGATTTTCAATGTAAAGTTGGCTAAAAGCTCCCCAAAATAGCCATGCTACATCCTGAATGTTGGGATACCTTGAAATTTCTTCTTTCAGATTAATTAGCCCACTGCCCTTAATCTCAGTTTCTCATAAAGTCTCACAACATGAGCAAAATGTGGACAAATTTTCTGCCAGAGTGTAACACACATGGTGGGGAGTCCACCTACCAATGGAGTCCTTGTTCTCTACTGCAGCGTCCTCAGCCTGGTTTTTTCTGTCTGCCTTTTCATCAGCATTGTGGTCTTCTGAGCTCTTACCTGTGTCTACATCAAGCTCAGCTTTTAGCATTCCATGATTCCTCCAGCTGACATCTCCAAACCTTTCCAAAATTCTCCCACAAACCAGTTCCAACTACTGAAACACATGGTCAGGTAGTATCACAGCAAGAACCCCACTTCTGTGATATGAAAATCTGTCTTAATCTCCTTTTCATTGCTGAGACAGTAATATGAACCTGACTAACACACTTGGTTAGATTGAGAATGCATGCTGTCAACTTAGATAGACTTACCCTCTATAAAGTGGATGCAATTCTTTTTTAGTTGTGTGTTTATAGTTTATATTCCTTCATTCTGTACTGTCCAGTGCAATAGATATTGGTCATATGTTGTTATCAGGCATCTGAAATGCCATTATTCTGAATTGAAATGTCTTGTATGCATAAATTCTGAAGGCTTAATAGAAAGAAAAGAAGACATTTTACGGTAACCACATGCTAAAATAATAATATTACAAGTATATTTGGTTAAATTAAATATACCTTAAAATTGTTTCTGTTTATCTTTATAACGATGGCTAGTAACAGTTTAAAAATTGTAAATATGACCTGCAGTGTGTTTCTCTTGAATAGTTATTCCTTATAGGATAGTTTTGAAATGCTGTATGAACTTTTTGAGCATATATAATGTGTTCAAACTTGTGCAAGTTACTGTTGTTTTAAAGAACTAAAATGAACCCCACAGTCTAGGGAAACAATCAGATATATAAGCATCTGCCTATGTTGCTGAGTAATGTGTGTTGTAGTTGGGTGGCAATATTGTGTGGAAAAAGGTATGATTTTATGTCATGCTGGGCTGAATTTGAGCTTCAATTTTTCTATCTTCTGGTTGCATAAGGGAAAATATTCATTGGTTTCTCTGATTCTCAGACTTCTTGTATGTCTAATAGAAGCCATGTTAGTTTTTTTGTGTTTAGTATTTATATAGATCATAGCAGGTGCTTGCTAAATGCATTAATGTAGTTTGATTAAGTGACAAAAGTCCTTTGCTCTATGGAGAACAGAAAAATAAAGTGTCTAATGCCTAATGGTGAGAAAGTGGAAGTGAGGCCTAGAGAAAAATATCATTGGACTGAAGTATTAAAGGAACATCAGCATTTTGCCAAACGAAGAAAGGTAGCAAAAGTCTGAAAATAATAAAAATGAATATTTGAATACATTAGTCTCCCTTATCAATGGTTTTACTTTCTGGAGTTTCAATCAACAGTAGTCCAAAAATATTAAATGGAAAATTCCAGAAATAAACAATATTTTAAAATTATGCACATTCTGATTATTATTATGAAATCTCGTGCTGTCCTGCTCCACCTCACTGGGACATGAATCATCTCTTTATCCAGTGCACCCAGGCTACATTACCTACCCTCTTATCTGTCACTTAGTAGCTATCTTGGTGATCACACTAACTGCCATATGTTGTGATGCTGGCATTCAAGTAATCCTTATTTTCTTAATAGTGGCCCCAAAGCACAAAAATAGTGATGCTGGCAGCACTTTTATTGTAGTATATTGCTTTCATTTTTCAATTTTATTGTTAGTTATCATTGTTAACCTTCTACTCTGCCTGCCTGGCAATTAAACTTCATTATAGGTATGTATGTGTAGGGAAAAGCAATATATATAGGGCCTGGTGCTACCCTTGGTTTCAGACTTCCCCTGGAGTCTTGTGGCATAATCCTGTGGATACAGGAAGACTACTGTACTTCTCACTGAGTTCTAAACATTGTACTATAGCTCATTTATACTTTTCAGAGTGCCACATGGTAGGCATTTTAATTGCAGATGCAAAAACTGGGACAAAGAAGTAACTTCTCCAAGGTCATGGAGT
Organism: Hystrix cristata; assembly: GCA_004026905.1. NCBI lineage: Eukaryota > Metazoa > Chordata > Mammalia > Rodentia > Hystricidae > Hystrix > Hystrix cristata. The sequence continues at coordinate 51,668 of PVJO010006355.1, read as the reverse complement.
TAAAAAGAGACACAGTTGAGGTTGCACATAGGAACATAGGTTACAGAGTCTTAAGTGCATGCTCCTAAGCATTTTGGTCTGCTGCCTGAGGAGAAACTGTCAAGATCAGCCTGTCTCACAGCCGTGTCTAATGCGAGGGTGGCACCATGTTGTCATATGCGAGGGTAGAGACTGCCTGCGTGAGGTTTGGCATTTGCCTAGAAGTGAGAATGAAGAGGAGATTAGTGAACACTTACCAGCAAGGAGTTTTGATTGCTACACTATAGAATCTGGATTTGATAAACAGTGGGAAACAACAGAGGATTTCTAAGTTGAGTAGCGACACGATTAGAGTTTTATTTTAGAGAGTGACAGAATGGTGAGTGTGCAGGAGAGTGTACGGAAGCCAGAAGCAATGAGACTACTTAGCAGAGTACTAGTGTACTGCACCAGTCCCAGAAAGATACGTCGATGGCTTGAGCTGAGGTTTCTACAGCAGGGATCAATCTGAGAAGTGGAGTCTGCAGAGCTTGGTGATAGGAATCCATTGTGTGGGTCCTTATGACATTTTATCATTCCCTTCTCTCCAACTCTCCATGTCCTTAGCTAACGTGTGCTTCTAAGTTTGTCCAGACTGAATTTTTTCTTATTTTTTCTTTTCTCTCTTTCAAATTGTCTTTATACTCTTATTTATATTCTGAAGATTATAGCACATGACAATTATTATGCTTCAGGTTATAGTTCTATGTACGATTATTGTTCATCTGTATTTTTCCCTTAATGTTTAATGGCATATTTTTACCAGGCACCAATAATCACCTAATTGGTATGTAGTTATAGAAACAAGATATAATGCTCTATTAAAGATTACCCTAATTACCAGGCAAGGTTATTAGATTCTCTCTCTGCTTAGTTTTAGGCCTGTAGGTATTTCAAAAAGCAAAAGCTTGAATAAATATTGAACCTCAATACCATCTTGTTCAGCGCCCCTCTCATTTGGCTGTGAGGGCAGCCTTTGCACACAAATGTGCCAACTCTGGTCACACTTGCTAGTTTGATGATACCAAGCAGCATGAGAACATGTAATAATGCCTTGGGGCATGCTGGGAAAACCATTGTTGCCTAAAATGAGGAGTGTCTGATAGGATTTAAGACTCTTATACTTTTGTTTCTAGTTGGATTTTCAATCATGAAAATGTTTTCCTTCTTCCATTCACTATATCTATGTTCTTGTTCTCATGTATAACCCATGGATTTCTTCTTATGTTTAACAAATTTTTTTTTAAGTTGGATTTTTTGCTAATGTTTCTGGTACCAGAAGTGGTAGCAGCAGCTTAGTCATTTATTTATTAAGTGGAAATTTGAATGTAACTACTACAGTGGAAAATGTAACTGTGCAGAAGAATGAATTTGAAAATAGGAACAGAATTACAAAACACTATCTGTGGCCAAAGTAGGCTGTATTCTGAACTGGTGTTAAATTGCAGTTCTGCCTATGCCCCTTCATTCACAAGATCGTTGTCACATGTTGTAAAGTTTAAAATCACACCCAGCTAGAAGGAAAAGGAAATCTGTGGACTACCAGTTAAGAATCTCAAAAGAATTTGACCATCTGAAACAATGGATTCAGACTAAGATGACATTTTACAGTGCTTTTACTTCCTTCCAAAAAAGTAATCAGACAAATATACATTTAGAGAGAAGAGTCTTGAATGCCATATAAAAACAAAATATACAAATCTAAACCACAGAGTTAGAGTGGAGATGGCAGCTTTAGATGAGTATTTTAAGAACTTGGTTAGTAAGGGAGGAGAAAAAGAGATATTCATTCTCCTGACTTGCTTGCAAGCATAGAGCTGCACTTTAGACTGAAAAGCAAGAGCTGTTGGACAGGGTGAGATTTCAGGTGCCTGAAAAAGAGATGGATCTGATTATCCTGTCAGTGTGTGGGAGGGGAGATTGGTAGGACTAGAAAAAGGTGGTATTAAGAGCATAGTTGGAAGGATTAGCTTGGGAAGAAATATAGGATATATCTCTTCTAAAACAAGAGGGGAGAAAGTTTTTAGTAAATGCAAAACCTTTTCAAAGTTGGGAGGATTGTGTAAAACAGGAGGAAGAGAGATAAAGAATATGTAGCTGTGAAGCTTCAAGCTTCTCAAAAAGAGTAGATGAAATCATCTTTTAATTGTGAAAAGGTTTGGAGCTAGAGAGCTTTGAGAAAGAGAACTGTGAATATGGAAAATGCCAAGGCAGAGTGAGGGGAAACGCAGCATGTAAAGAAATGAGGCCTCGGTGTCACCTTGTTCATTATAAATTGTGTCTTGTCACTCCCTGGTTTAAATGCTATAGGAACCACTTGTTGCTCTGCAGGATGAAAATCAAAATTTTTGGGATGGTGCACAGTCTCAGTATTGACCACTTCACCTTTCTCTGGTCTGTACTGTCTTACGTGACCTTTATTAGTCCTGCTAACCCACCCACACTTCATGCTTTGAGGCTCTACCTGGGACATGTTTCTCTCAGCTCTTGGCCTACTCATCCTTCAGATTCCAGAAAAAAATCTTACATTCTTAAGAAACCCTTTCTAATTTGCCTGACTAGTTTGTTTTCCCACTCATAGTATTACTCTTTTTCTTTCATATTTCATCCCAAATGTAATGAAATATATCATTATAAAAATAAGTCAAGAGAAATCTCAAACAGAAGTCAGTAAATTTATGTGAGCTCAGGATTGGCAGTATGATTTGTAGGGCTCAGCGAAAAAAATGAAAATATATCTTATTCGCAATTATTAAGAATTTCGAGGCAATATCAGTAGAGCATGAAGCCATGCTCAGTGCCCTTCTGAAATGGCACCTGTGTGACTGCATAGGTCAGGCACCTGTGAAGTCGGCCCCATGAGGCTTCTTCTGCAGGGAACAAGCACTGGGTACTCTGGCTTTAACCCCCACATTGACCCCTGGCCTGGTGGAAGTTTGAGAGGCAAATGGTATGCAGTGCTAGTGAGAGTGGTGTTGAAACGATGAACCACAATAGTTACAACAGAATGCATGGATTAGTCAGCTTTTCTGTCACTGAGACACAATGCCTGACACTCACAACGTAAAGGAGGAGGGGTGGAATGGTTTATATCTTGATGTCCACCTAAAGCCTCGTGAAGTCATAGGCAGGAGCTTCGGAAGGTGATTGGATTATAGGGCCATTATTGCTGACTTGCTGTTAAGAAGTGGGGCCTGGTGGGAAGAGGTGAGTCAACGTGAGTGTAGTCCAGGAAAGTATCTCCCTTCCAGCTCCTCTTCTAACTCTTTTTGCTTCCTCTCCATCATGTTGTATGCAGCTTTTTTCTTCACCGTGTCTCTCTGTCATGGATCCTGCCTTGGAGTCAGCAGATTTGGGGGTGAAACATGAGACAAAATAATCTTCTCCTCCTTTAAATTGTGGGTGTTGGCCATTGTGTCCCAGTGACATGAAGGTAACTAAGACAAGAGGTGAATTTGCCTCGTGGTTTCAGGGAATTCAGCCCAAGACTGACTGGCTCCAAAGCAGAAACATCAGGGTGGAAAGGCATGGCAGAGGAAAGATGTTTAGTGCACGGCGGCTGTGAAGCGAAACAGGGGAATAGCCATTGAACAGAAGAAGAGTCAGAGACTGTATGTAGTACCCAAGACCCAACTATACACACTCAGAACCACGCTTTACTAATGCCCCAGGCAGTTTCCAAGTCAATCATGTTGACAGTTAAGCTTAAGTATCACAGTGGGCTAAAGTATGAAGTCAGTAGAACAAACGGTCAGAATGAAGTTAATGGACTGGCTGAGTAGGCATCAGCAGAATGTCACTGCAGTGGAGTTTTGGAGTGATGGACACAATAGGATACAGTGTCCAGGAATTATTTATGAGTGCATCCACTCGCTATTTCATTTATTAACTACTACTTTGTGTTGGTGGGAAGAGTCACTGAGTTTTCCATATTCCCCAAAGTGGAAGGCTCTAAGAAAGTTTAGGGAAAGAAAGGTATATGGTTTGACCTTCTAGTGTAGCAATTATTCTCTCTGTGATCTTGACAAGTCACTACCTTCTCCAATCATTGTTGGAGGTGATAAAAAAAAATTGAGAAAATATTAACATCTCCTGTTTATGTTCTTATAACTTTACTCTAGTGTGCACTTAGTTTCCACCTGAATAAAACTTTCTTTCTCGAGTTAGCTGAACTCAAATATTATCACACACTGTGAACAGCTAAATGTGACTATCAGACCTATATGGCTGCAGATAGTGCAATAGCCTCTGTTATGGAGCTTGTGATGGGATCCTTTGAAGCAAAAGGAAAAAAAACGTATAAGTGAACGTCTTCATTACAGTGCAATAGGTGCCAAATAGATAACATGTTGGTAAATCGGTCTGTAACATATTTCAGTAACGCAAGCATTTTATATTTTTATCTCGAAAGTTAGAGAACCTTCTCTTAAGCAGCTCAAGATGATGACTAGGTATTGAAAATTGTGAACTAGCTGGGCATGGTGGTGCACAACTTAATCTCCATGCTTGAGAGGCTGAGGCAGCAGGATGGCTGTGAGTTCCAGGACAGCCTGAATTACATGCAAGACCTTGTCTCAAAAAAATATGAACAATAAATTTGGTTGAACAAGCTTTGGTTCGGTGTTCTGTTTTGGTAATTCACATGAAATTCAGTCAGTGTCTGTTATTTGTTGAGCATATAGCATGTGGGTTTTTTTCCTGTTAAGATGTTGTTTTATTTAAAGTTGCTCTTTTCTGGGAATATTATAAATAATTTCTAGATTACTATGCCTAGGGCTATCATTTATCGTCGCATGTAGGGCCATCAACAAAGTCATCTATGGATGAGACAGAAGACCACCAATGACTTTGAATCTACCTCTCAAGCTTATCTGTGTTCACCTGTCAATCTGTGGTTGTCCACTAAACACTTTTACCTAGATGTCCTCTAAGACCTCAAAATTTTCTTTTCCCATCCAAAATTAATGATCTTTTTCTTAAAGCCCGATTGCTTCTCTTGAACAATTTATTTTTTCTCACTTCCATAAAAAGATGACCACTGTTTTAGAATCTACCTTTTGTAAAATTCCTAAATCCATACTTATGTTTTTATTTCTTTTTCCATTCGCCTAGTTCAGATCCTTGTCATCTTTGGCCACTGTGGTGTCGTGACAGCTACCTCTTACTTTCTAGTCTTCCTTTCCTTGGATCCACTGTACTCACAGATTAGTCAGACTTTTTTTTTCTGAACTACAAACCTGATCATGCTTTTGGTTATTTCCTTGTTGTTCCATTAGGTAAATGTCAGGTGTTTTAGCATGAAACATAAAGATTTGTACAATATATTTCTAGCAGTTCTTTCCACCCATATCTTCTGTCACTTCATGTTCTGGGAGAGATACCGCAGACATCTCTAGAGCACATCAGAAGAGCATCTTGCCCCAGTGGTGAGAGCTGAGAGACTCTCTAGACAAGGTGACATCGTGGCCAGTTATCCAGGCAAACACAGTGGGACTGCCTCTGTAAGATGCATACGGTGAGTTATTATCATTTATTTACACAGGCAAATAACATCTACTATAGGGAGTCTCTCTTTTCTAATATTTTCTAAGTTTCACAGATACTCATTTTAGTTGCCTTTTTTCTATCAACTTGATCTGCCTTAGAAATTTATTCCAGTCTAGTGGAACCATCTTCATGAGACGGAGATCTTTAATAGAAGAAACCAAGCTATGTTACCTATTCATTCTACATGTAGCTGAGTACTTAAATGTGCTAAGCACTGTGCTGCGGGTATATTGAAGAGTACACTTAGACATCATCCCTTCTCTAATGGAACTTATGTTATATTGTGACCCTATGTATAAAAAGGCAAACAAAAATAAAATACTTTTAAATTACAGTAAAAAGAAAAAACCTGGGGGCCTAATATAAAAACCAATAGGAGATGACAAATTTTCCCCTAACACTAGAGGCTGCTCTGAAGAAGTGAAGTGAACTTGAGGTCTGAAAAATGAGAGTATTGTGTGGGGAACAGCATTTCAACTGGAGGAATTAGCATAGATAAATATTTCTGAGAGGCAAAGAATGTGGCATGTTTGAGAAGGAATGGAAGGTGCTAGCATGGGTACAGTAGAATGAGAAGAGAAAGAGAGGTGGGAAATTATGTTTTGGAGAAAAATCCAGGTTGTGGACCATAGTGTGGTAAGGAGTTTGGACCTTGTTCTCAGAAAAATGGAGAGGCACAGAGGGATTTAAAGCAAGCCTAATGGTTCCAGTGGGGAGGAAGAGAGAGATGTAGTAGGAAGCCTTGGTGGAATGATCTTTAATTTGAGAGGGTTTTTCCCACTGCTGCATCCAGAATAAGTGAGTGCAGGCCAGGCATGATCACAAGAAGATTCCAGAATATGTTGTAATTGTCTTGGCTGGAGTCAATGGTGGATTAGACTATTTAGTCATTAATGAAATACTTGACCCCCACTGTGTGCAGGCTTTTTGCTAGGAATTCAAATGTGATAAAGTATCATCATTACATATGAAGACCATCCTTTAGTACAGGAGAAAGATTTAAAAATATCTCTTGCAAGACTGCTGCATACTATGTTAGCAGCATGAAAAATGAGCTGAGGCAACCTGGAAGGAAGTGACCATCTCTGCGTAGTGACAATCAGAAGCCTTCACAGAAGGTTAGAGAAAGCAATTACCCAGATCACAGTCTCCAAAGGTTGGGAAGAGTTGACAGGTGGACAAGGAGTGTAAAGAACATTCCCTGCTATTATTCTCTGTGCTGGGTGCCTGTAATTGAAGTTCGGTCCTCAGATCTTGAGTGTGGACTGAAAGGTAGGCATAGGGAGAAAAAATCTGCATCTCTCCTTCCTAGTTCTTATCAGCTTCAAGAGTAACAGTTTTGCCTGCCTTTTGATCTTTTCCATTTTCCTTACTCGACAGTCACTGGCACAAAGACTGTTGCTAATGAAGTCGAGCTGGCTTCAGAAGCTCTGATGATGTGGCATACTGTTCTGTGGCTGAAGTTTTCACTTTGACTGGATGAGACCCAAAATAGAGAGTTGACTACTTCTGGTGATTAAAAGCTCCCTTGATGATTTTTTAAAGGGGTTGTTCAAAGCTTTTAGTGCTGCCGAGTAGGGAATAGCACTTCCCTAAAACTCTTTCACCAATTGTACGTGGACATGGTAGACTTTCTTTCCTCCTGCATGACACTTCAGAGAATTTCCTTTTAAGTAACAGCCTTTTAGTAGGCGGTTAAGTGATTTCTATATATATAATTGATAAGGCGCTTGGAACTTTTTGTGTGAAAGCACATTAGAAAAGTAAAATTATTATTACTTTTATTGTTATTAGCTTATGTTATCCTGGTCTCACGTAAGATATGAGTTTCTGAGCTAAAAATTCAAAGTAAGAACTGGTGGTCATAAAGAAAAGAAGAAATCATTTGGACAATCATGAAAATTAGGGACGAACAGCCAAACCAGGTCAGAACGAGTAGTGTATGACTTTTGTTTTTCTAATAGGGTTTGATAAGTGTTCAGACACATTTTTTAAAATACCTATATAGAAAGGAAATTGAGAATGCTGATTTAATGGTGTACTGACCTTGGACTTACCTGCACACCCCCCCCCCCCACATTTGCATGACCTAAAACTACAGATTATTTGAAGCATCTATTTTACTTCTGCCTCCATGCATCTGACAAATAGTCAAATAGTCAAATTACATAACAGATTGTGCTGCTTTTAAATTAAGATTTAGGAGAGGAAAATAATGAGCTTTTGTCAGTCTACTTCTCATCAAAGGGCTTGCTCTGGATACTGGTACCTTGTTAGGATTTAGACATTTATTAAACCCACGGGCAGGAATAAGAATGGAAGTATAATATAAAGTTCAATTGATGTTTCAATCCCTTTAGCATAAAAAAAAATCATAGGTTAACTCAAACATTTTTCCATTATTAAGTCACATTAATTAAAATGCTCTCGGGTCTTCTCAATCGTAAACCATAGGTATAGGTATAAATGGTAGGTATTTATATTAGTTAACATATTCATCTAATGACTTGCCTGCATACTACAGAAAAACACCAAAAAGGGGGGCTTATATTAATAAAAAAAAGTCTTTCTTTCTGATTCTTGGACTTGGATGTAGATAGAACTGGGGTGAGTGCTCCTTGGCAATTAGGAACCCAGGTGTTGCTTCTGTCCCATTGTTCCACCATGCCCAGCAGGTTGCCTCTTGGTCCAAAATGGCTACTAGTGTTTCTGCCAACACTTAGCATTCCTGATAACAGGAAGGCAGGGAAGAGAAAATGTAGATGTCTTCTTTTAAAGGAGACTTCCTAGACATTTCACTAACCCCACCTCTTTACATTTCATTGGCCAGAAATGAGTCAGGTAGTCTAACTGAAAGGAAGGCTGTGAAATATGGTTTTTATGATAATCTATCCAACTAAATATTTAAATTTCTGTTACAAACGAGAACAGAGAGAATGAATTCTGGAAGACAATTTGTAACTTCTGCCATAGTGCCTACTTTAGATTGATGTGAAATAATTTTTTTGAGAAGATGGAGAACTTGATTTAATTTAAATTCAGTTGGTTTTTTGGGTGTGGTGTGGTGCAGAGGAATGATTACTGGACAACTGGATTCTAATTTCTACTTAATATGTTTGACTTTATTATCTTCAACTTTAAATAAGAAATTTATAAGTCCTTTAGGATTTCTTTTTCCAATTCTTATTCCCTTATCTAGTTCCTGAGGTTTTGCAGTGAAAGTAGGCATGTGTTTCTATAGATATGTAACTTTAAAACTTATTTCTATAGGGATAGAAAATGTATACATGCAACCAATTAGTGAAGAGTGAATTGATTATTATTTTTCAGTTTTCATATTCCTTGCTATATTTTTGGGTAGTGGTGCTCGGGATTGAACTCGAGGCCTTGCACTTGCTAGGCAAGTGCTCTACCACTGAGCTAAATCTCCAACCCCTCCTTGCTCTTAATGAAAACAATTGTACCTCTTGTGAAAGTTGAAACGTTGAAAGACTGAAAGTGGGTTATGATTTTCTTCTTTCATATTAGAAGTCAACTTTTCATACCAAATAATGGGACTTTCTTCCATTGTTCTTGTTTCTAGTATTTTTGTCTTTTACTCATCGCCTTCTGTAGGAACCCTTGACCAGGAACAATTGAAATTGCGACCTTAAATATGTGATGTGATAAATTCATGGGACTTCAGGGGACCTGGCATATTAATCCTGGTGTTCCTAGGAAATAATTATATGGACAATAGCATTCTCTCTCTTCCTGTTTCCCGCTATGTCGATTGGTTTCTTTTGTTTGAGCTGGGACAACTGTTGTGAAGCACAAGGTAGAATACTTCCTGGGACTTGCTTTGTGCTGTTTGGTGGCTGCTCTAGAGACAATACCAAGTACCTCCCTTCAGAATGTGGGGCAGCTATGCACTTTCTAAACCACTCAGCAGGTTTTAACAGGTAGAATGATTCTAAATACTTTTGCATGAAAACTAATAAAAGAAAAGCAAAACAAAGCAACAAAACAACAAACTACAAAACAGATGAAAATGCTTTAATTTCTTCTTAACTGTTATAATTTTTAATCTGGAGGGAAAAAGTGATTATAAAATGACATCATCTCTTTCAAGTCCTATATGGATTAAGGTGAAGGTATAAACAACCAAAATAGATAAATATTGCCTTTATATACTCTTCAATCAAAATAATTATTGAGTGGTGTAATTCTTGAGTTGGACCACATGTAATTGCTGCTTAGGTCGGTAAGAAATGGTTAATTATAGGCAATTATTAATGATTCAACCTAATAGCAGTGGTTTCTCTTCTAGATGAAGAAGATAGTCTTGGTTTTAAAGATAATATGAATTGAAGTTTCTCCTCATCTGCATATTTTCATTAGTAAAAGTGTTTGATTATTAGATCGTATTGTAAAATTCAAGGACATATATATTATTATTGGTATCAAAGCAAGGTCATTTAAAAAAAATCCATCCTTTTGAAGGTGAAAAATAAAAAATAAGTTTAAATCACACTTTCAAAAAAGACTATATAGAATTCATTTTTTGGATTGCAGTTTATTAAAAGTCAGAGATGATATTCGATCTTCTATACCATGAACATCACTCCAGGTGTACATAGACTGTAAAAAAATAAACCATCCAAAAAATAATGTTTCTTGGTCACTGAAATTCTAAATCCAGAAATGAATGCACAACATGATGAGTGGAAAAAAATCCTTTGCAGAATGAAAAGTGAAGAATTTTGGTGTGGAAGATGACACCCTCTGATAGCCTCCGGGGCTCTCCAAAGGCAAAAATATACTTGCATAAATTATTTTAATGATGTGAGGGACATAAGCTTCCACCAGGAATAATTCAGCATCCATACAGACTATGCCAGAGGAAACGAGATTCTTTTCTGTCTCCCTGATTGCAGCTGACCCACTCCAGTGCCTCTATCCAGGGTTTAGACGTTCACAAGCAATTCTTCAGCTTGGGTCAGCTCCCCCCAGGTCAAAAAAGATAAGGAGCATTGTACAAAAAGTGCTGAGCAGGGTCAGGATGGAGTTAACTGTGGGCATTACTGTGACCTGTTATTTATTCACACTCTAGGGAATATTACTGCTTCCGCTGTGGGCGGTCCTGATTTCTTTTCGTTGTAGAAGTACTGAAAACCACCACCTTGCTACCTACTGCCTACAAGGGGCAGAAATTTTATAAGGCAAATGCTAAGTGCCCTAGGTAGCAGATGCGTGACCTGCATGGTTACTAAGGAACAATTTGCCCAGCTGGTTACTAAGACAGGGAGGAGGAAAGAGAGGAGGAAATCCAGCTCAGGATTAGAGTTCCTCCCCCTTCACTCTGGCTTCATTGTGCTTTCAAATTTTAGACTCCGATTACCAACCTGAGAAAGGAAGCTATTCCCTAAAAACTGGAAATCCTTTGGATATAAATAAAAGGTCCTGAATGGCATTTTAGTTTTTTCCCCTGAATTGATATGCAAATTTCTAATTTACTTAAAGCACACTGTCATGCATTATAATAAAGTCTAATACATGCTTCCATGTAATTATGCATAATAACAAGTGATCAGTGGGAGGAGGGAAGGAGAGAAGGGAATTGTGTTTCCAGCTGGCCCTCCACACCTGCAAATAACAGACAACTCCTTTCAGTGTAGAGGAAACAAGATAATGACAGCATGATATTAAATACAAACATTAATTCTGGGGAACAAAACATAAGGAAGAGGTCTATCAATTAAGATGTGTGATAGCGAGCAACTTAAATTACATCCCACATTATCATAAAGAAAAAATAAGGACCAAGCAAAATGAAAACCTTCATTTGCTATTTACTCCAATATTCCTGATGCCATTAATCTTATTTTTTTTAAAGGAAGATTTATTTGGGCCACTTGAGCCCTTTGTTGAGGCCCACTCTTCATATTCATTTGATTTGATATAAGAACTAAGTTTCAGTAGCAATCTCTCTGTCTCTGAAAGGACGAATCGCATCCTGGAGGGGAAGTCTCAGCAGCCCAGTGGGGCTTCAAACTTAGAGAAAAGAAAGCAATATAAGGAAATGCTCTATGAGAAGGAAAGTGTAACCCTAATTTAAAAATAAAACTACTATTGTCCTGGATTCTGTCACTGGGAGTTTTGTGGTGAGAGGTGTAGTCATCTGCACAAAGAATTTATTGACATTTAAGCAATCATCTCTATGTGGAAAACAGTGTAAGACAGAAGTAAGCTTGACCTGGTTTTGCTTCCTGCCTCCCTTAATTATTAGCTGTGTGATCTTGGGCGAGTTATTTACATTTCTCCAAGCTTCAGTTTCCTGTTCTATAAAATGGGAATAAAAATAACCACTTCAACCACCTGATAGCATATTTATGAGAATCAAATAAAATAATGTATCTATTATATATTAGGCTGCAGTTGGTGCTTGCAAAAAAAATCTGTCTTACAGCAGTTGTCATTTCTATCAGAATACAATTTCTCTAGAATGGTTTATAAATGTCAAAAGAAACTATGGACAACAAATAATCAGAATCCATGGACTCCAAAAATTCATAATGAAAGTTCTATATATATTGTCATTAGAGCAGTCAGTAGTAGGTGTTCATGGGAGGCAGGAGAAGAGCCAATCATTCAAGGTTCAACTGCAGCTTTTCTACTTCTAATACTATGATCCTTGGGTGAGTTGATTAACTTCTTTGGATTAACAGGGAAAAGTGTTCCTTTGGAATATATATCTGATAAATACTAAAAAATTAAATCCACAAAATGCCCTTTACCTCTGTTGAAATTATGCAGATGTGAAAACATAGTCACATTCTAGTCCTCTCTTGAGAGAGAGATATTTTCCTAAAGCCCCAGACCCTCTCTAGCTTTGCAGAGAGCAACGAAACTTTTCCTCTGACAGTTCCGTCAAGCTCACTGAACCCTCTGGCATCTAAGCGAGGGGGCAGAGTCATGAAGAACAATAGAATGTAGGAATGTATATGGAAATGTAGAGCTTTAGAAGATTGAATTCCATGGAGCTAATTCCCTTCAGTGCCAATGCCAGGGGACCAGGGATGGTGTGACTATGAGGGTGATGTGGCTGGATGAATGCACCCGAGCACAGTAGTCCAGGGAATAGGTCAGGTGTGTCGCCTCACATTAGGAGTAGAATTGTTTCCTTCTTTGCCTGAAGAACTTCATCATTAATGCCTTGACCCCTGTATAAATTTATTTTGTTCCATCGTTGTGCTTCAAATCCTGTTCCAGAAGCTTTTGACGATGGAAAGAGGTAGCTTCTCAGCACCCTGGACACTGGACAGCTCCTTGACATTAGAAAACTAGATGGGATGGAAAAGATGAACTGAACGGTAGCTTATCAATGGATCCCATGAAGGAAATGGACACTGTGTTGTGATAACACAGTGATAGTTTGAATGCTTTTCTTAAAGCTAAAAAAAAAATACTTTTCTTAAAGCTTATTTTCAATCAGATTTTTAAAGTACAAACCACAAAAATCTCTGTTGGGTGCTTATTTTGTTCCCAGCAATGTACCAGGGGCTGAAAATACGGATGTGATTATGTCACCATCCTATCCACAGGGCCCTTGACATTTTGGGAAGGAGACTAGAATGTAAACAGACACTTTTATATAATGTCGTAAGTGTTGTGACAGAAGAAGGTATAATAAAAGCCCTCAGCCAACCTTGGTATACCAGAGAAGGCTGATAGAAGGATATGTTACCTGGGGTGGGGATGAGGCAGGAGCAAAGTAGGCTAGATAAAGAATTAGGAAGTGTTTTCTATTCTTAGGAAAATATACAATTTAGACTATGGATAGAGGACATTGAAGTAATTTTGGTAAAAAATGCTTGTAAGAGATGTGCTTGGGGAATTATGATGAAGATATTTCCTAGCTTACAGTGATAGGTAAATTTTGTGGTAGTATTTCAATATTGGAAAACATATGGTTTTTATTTTGCCTACTCAATTCTTGTGTTGTAGTATGAAAGCTTTGATAGGTAGCAAGAATCAAATGGGCTTGACCAGATTTGGCCTTCCTACATTATACCATTATTCTGGTAAATCTGCCAAATTTATTACATTGTTACAGTCTATAAAATGTTCTTTGATTTCATTTTCTAATTTTATCAGGTCTTTTTTTCTATATTAAAAATTGTCTAGGTCAAAGTATAAAATAAAATGAAGAATAAAACTGAGTCCTTTTGAATCTTCTTAGTATGTATTTATTGATACAGCCATATATGAGATTTTCTACTGTGTTTGAAGCAAAATAGGTACATGTTTAAGTCAGTAAATCTAGGATTGGTTCCTGACCACTTAGAGATGAGCATCATTAAAGTAATGCTTGATGAATGAAAATTTTATTATGGACAGTGTTTGCTGAAATTTGCATACTAAATGACTACCAAAAGTCCATGTGTTAATGACTGGTTTCCCCAGTCTGGTGGTATTGGCAAATGCTGTGCATCTTTAGGAAGTTGGGCCTTGTGGAGGGTCCTGAGGTCATTGAGGGCAAACCCTTGAAGGGGATTGTGGAACCCCAGCCTCTTCTTTCTCTTTTGTACTTCCTAGTCATGCAGTGGGCAGTTTGCTCTGTCATGGGCTCCCTGTGTTGCCATCCAGCAATCCCATCAGAAACCTAAAATCAACAAGTATACCCAATTGTCTACTGCCACTTCTAAAACTATGAGCCAAAATAACCTTTTTCTCTTTATAATCTAATTTTATCTCAGGTATTTCGTTATAGTAATGAAAAGCTGACTAACAGATTGTTATACTAGGTACTTATATACATACTGTCTTATATCATAAGCTCACATAAATAATAAGCACTGTGCTTTATTCTGACTTTTTTTAAATTTCAAAGACTACATTTTATGCATTTAACCTCTATCCAAACTCTGTTTATTAAATTCGCATTCAGGAAAGATGAAATAAAGTACCAGATTTGTCCTCCCACATTTAACCAATTAAAACACTGTAATAAAGTACAAATAAATAACTTTTCAGAGATTGTAGACTAGGCAGTGCATGACAGTGGAACTTGAAGAGAAGAAACAAAGTGAGCTTGTAGGGACCTAAGCTTACTGGAGAGAGTTTCAAGTACAGAGTAAATAGAGAGAAACCAGGGAGAAGCTCTAGTTGGAGACAAGTGCAGAGTTCAGAGAAGAAATGGTGGCTGGTCACAGAGAAAATTTAGGGGTAGGAGAGAGCTGCATAGAGAGGTGCAGAAATCTACAAGTGGTCTCCCACCAAGTGTTCAGATGAGTACTAACACACACATGTGTTAAAAAAAATGCTTGAAATAGAATTAGTTTAATGGAATAAAAGGAATAATCTTGGAGGCCACACAAGGCCAGAAATAGCTTGTGTACCAGCCAGAGTGGAAAAAGTTCACTACTGTGCTCAGTTCTAAAAAAGGTTTTGCAACTGTAGTGGGAACAAATTTGCCCTGGATTAAATGCTGCTTTAGTGTTGTGAAATAAAATTTGAAGCAAGACTTGAAAGGATCAAATAATTTCACTGTAACTTATTCATGCCCCAGAGGAAGCCTCAAGAATTTAAAAAAGAAAAGAACACCCATTACTTAACAATGCAAATTTCACAAAGTATGACATCCAATAAAAATTACATAGCGTGCAAAGGAATATGAAATATAAACCGTGGTGAGGAGAAAAAAAATCAAAGAGTCAAAATGTGCTTCCATTTTATATGGATGACAAAATTAGTAAGTTAGAATATTAGTTACAATTAGTAAATTAGTTACAATCGTGTCCTTTTAAAGAAGGTAGAACAACCTCTGAGCATATTAAGAAAATGAATAGAGACATTGAAAAGGCCCATATCAAATTTAGGAATAATAAAATGATGTGTGAAGTTAAAAAAAAACACACTGAATGGAATTAATGGAATATCAGAAAAACAACAAAAATTTTTAAAGCAAACCTGAAGCCATACAATAGAAATTATCAAAAACAAAATACTTAAGATGGTAGAATGAAATTAATGGCACATCAGTGATTTAATCAGAAATTTCAAGTAACCTAATATATACAGACTTGAATCCCCAAAAGACAGAAGAGGCATAAAAAGGATGAGAGAAAAGTATCTATTAAAAACTCTGAAGTGTTCTAAAATGTGATGAAAAGCACAAGATATGATCGAAAAGGACAGTGAATATGTAATTTTAAGAAATTATTACAGTAATAAACAAATTGCCACGAATCTTCCTCAAAACATTCCCCATCACTTCGAACACACCATCCCATTATTCTTGCCACTTTCTGAAGCATTAGCCAACAATTTTCTGGAAGTCCTCCTTTGTAAGTGTCTTTAGTTGTGTTGCTGTAGCTTCCTTAATGTCCTAAATTAGTTAAAAATGTTTACCTTTGATGGTCATTTCGACTTTTGGGAAAAGCCAGATGTCACACAATGAATAAGGCGGATAAGAACACACTGCATGAAATCCAGAAGATAGTGAGTAACTATTTTGAAAAATTATATTCCAATGAACTAGTAGATACAGAAGAAATGGACAGATTTCTAGACACAAATGAACCACCAAAACTGACTCAAGAAGACACTAATATAATCAACAACCCAATCACAAGCAAAGAAATTGACTTAGCAATAAAGAATCTAACAACTAAAAAAAGCCCAGGACTTGATGGGTTCACAGCCGAATTCTATAAAACTTTTAGAGAAATTATATCACCGATACTTCTCAGGTTGTTCAAGGAAGTTGAAAGGGATGGAGTTCTTCCAAACTCATTCATGGAAGCCAAGTATCACCCTGATCCCCAAACCAGACCAAGACCCAACTAAAAAAGAGAACTATAGACCAATCTCCTTGATGAACATAGATGCAAAAATCCTCAACAAGATATTAGCAAATAAAGTGCAACATGTTATCAAAAAGCTGATACATCATGATCAAGTAGGTTTCATCCCAGAGATGCAAGGATGGTTCAACATATGAGAGACTACAGATGTAATACACCACATAAATAGGAGCAAGGTCAAAAACCACATGATCACATCGATAGATGCAGAAAAGGCCTTTCACAAAATCCAACACACTTTCCTGATAAAAACCCTGAAGAAAATAGGTATAGAAGGACCATACCTGAATATGATACAGGCTATCTATGACAGACCAACAGCCAGCATCATACTAAATGGGGAAAAACTGAAAGCCTTTCCTCTAAAATCAGGAACTAGGCAAAGATGCTCACTATCACTGCTATTATTTAACATAGTACTTGAAACTTTAGCCAGAGCAATCAGCCAAGAAGAAGAAATAAAAGGAATATATATAGGAAAGGAAAAACTCAAATTATCACTATGTGCATATGACACGATACTCTACATGGAAGACTTGAAGAACTCCACCAAGAAGCTCCTAGAATTAGTAACCAAGTTCAGCAAAGTAGCAGGATATAAGATCAACATGCAAAAATCATTAGCATTTGTATATACCAACAATGAAAAGGATGAGAAGGAAATTATGAAAACAATACCATTCACAGTTGCTTCAAGAAAAATGAAATACTTAGGAATTAACTAAAGAAGTGAAAGACCTCTATCAAGAAAACCATAACACTGTAAAAAGAAACTGAAGAAGATACCACAAAATAGAAAGATGTCCCCTGCTCCTGGTTAGGTAGAATCGATATTGTTAAAATGGCCATACTTCCAAGACTGTTATACAGATTCAACGCAGTTCCAATCAGAATACCAAGAGCATACTTCACAGAGCTAGAGAAAACAATCCTAGAATTTATATGGAAACAGAAGAAGCCTCAGACAGCAAAAACAATACTGATTAATAAGACCAAAGCAGGTGGCATAGCAATCCCAGACTTCAAGCTATACTACAAACCAATAGTAATAAAAATGGGTTGGTACTGGAACAAAGATAGACATGTAGACCAATGGAACAGAATCAAGGACACAAAAACTTCTCCAGATGAATTCAAATATATGATCTTTGACAAAGGATCCAAATACATACATTGGAGGAAAGATAGCCTGTTTAACAAATGGTGTTGGGTAAACTGGTTGTCAGTTTGTAGAAGAATGAAATTGGACCCATATCTCTCACCATATACTAAATTAAAATCAAAGTGGATCAAAGATCTAAACATTAAGACAGAAACATTAAACCTTCTGGAAAACAAAATAGGTAAAACACTTGAAGACATAGGAGTAAGAAAGGACTTCCTAAACAGAACCTCAATCGCACAGGAAGTAACAAGAAGAATCAACAAATGGGACTACATTAGACTAAAGTTTCTGTCCAGCAAAAGAGTCAATTAGTAGGGTGAAGAGAAAATCCACAGAATGGGAGAAAAAATCTTTGCCAGGTACTCCTCAGACAGAAGACTAATATCTAGAATATACAAAGAACTCAAAAAAATTAAACTACCTAAAACTTATGACCCACTCTAGAAATGGGCCAGAGAAATGAACAGATACTTCACAGTGGAAGAAATACAAATGGCCAACAAATATATGAAAAAATGTTCAACATGTATGGCTATTAGAGAAATGCAAATTAAAACAACTCTAAGATTCCACCTTACCCCAGAAAGAATGACAATCATTAGGAAGTCAAACAGTAACAAATGCTGGCAGGGCTATGGCGAAGAGGGAAACTTCCTACACTGTTGGTGGAAACGCAAAGTAGTACAACCATTATGGAAATCAGTATGGCGATTTCTTAAGAGTCTGAATGTAGAAATCCCATAGGACCCAGCCATTCCCCTACTAGGTATCTTTCCTTACGAGCTAGAGACATCATACTACATAGATACTAGCATAACAATGTTTATAGCAGCACAATTTGTAATAGCTAAATTCTGGAAGCAACCTGTATACCCATCAATAGATAACTGGATAAACAAAATGTGATATCTATATATAATGGAATACTATTCAGCTATAAAGAATGACAAACTGGAGTCATTTATAGGAAAATGGATGGACCTGAAAAATATAGTGTTGAGTGAAATAAATGAGACTCATAAGCTGGAATACTGTATGGTATCCCTTATTTGAGTGAGGCAAAATACAAACAAAAGAAAAGGGTAAACAATGGATACAAAAAGGCAAAGTGTTAGATATAAGCTAATAGACAAAGGGTTCAAGGGAACAAGAAGAGGGCGAAGGGGGATGGGGAATGGGAATCCAGAGGAATAATGATATTTTAAAAATAAGAACCTAATAACCCAAATTTAAAACAGTGACATGTACACTAAGTACTACAGTGGCTTTATGTAGTTGTGACTTAATGATGCATCTATGTGGTTGTTTACATTGCTCACTGTCATAAGCAAAAGGCACAATGTATTGTGATCTGTAAGATTGTATAATGGCCTGTAAGTTTGTGTAATTTTGGATAAATTTTAATTAAAAAATCTAAAAAAAAAAAAATTCAAGCCCTGCAATGGCAAGTCAATGACTTAGCAAGACCTTGTCTCAAAATTTAGGAAGGAAGGAAGGAAGAAAGGAAGGAAGGAAGGAAGGAAAGAAAGAAAGAAAGAAAGAAAGAAAGAAAGAAAGAAAGAAAGAAAGAAAGAAAGAAAAAGAAAGAAAGAAAGAAAGGTAGAAAGCAAGCAAGCAAGCAAGCAAGCAAGCTGAGGATGTAGCTCAGCATGAAGGCCCTGGTCTCAATCCCCAGTACTGAAACAAAAATTCAATTAAAACTCTTGTACTGACAAAGTCCTGTACTTGTCATTTTTATCAGCCTACCACAGTATTAAATGCATTAATGTGTGTAAGGAAAAAAAAGGAGCACACTGCAGTTTTTTTTTTTTTTAATGACTCTACCTTTCCATCGAGTGCTCAGCAGCAGCACTTACTGCATTTTTGTCACACCTCTTAAAGACATTCACAAAAGAGGGTTTCCAGAATTGCTTCATCAGGCACAAGAATGATAGACTGAATGATGGAAGAATGTTGTTTGAACTGAGAGGAAGTGGTTTTAGGGGGATTCATGGTAATGTGTCTTTTTATTGTAATTAATTTTTTGAATTTAAACATTTACTGTGTATGTATGTGATCACCTCTTTTGGAAGGCTAACCTGCTGCTATCATTTGCAGCACCAGAAACATGAGCAAAAATTCAATTCCCTTGTATAAGGAAATTGCAGATCTAGTTATCTTAATAAACCTCAAAGAAAAACCAAACCAAGACACATTATAATCAAGTTCAAACCAATGATAAAGAGGAAGATCTTAAAGCTGTCATAGAATAAAAGACACAGCAAATGCAGAAAAGTCAACATAAGAGTTACAATGGACTTCATAGTGGAAACAAGCCAGACATGAAGCACTGGACAAGCACAGTTAAGTACTAAAAGTGTTTTAGTTACTTTTCTCTCGTTATTGGGACAGAATACTCGACACCCAAAGTTAGGGGAAGAAAGGTTTATTAGCTCACAGTCTGCAGAGGTTTCAGTCTATAGTCCGCTGGGTCCGAGGCAGGGCGGCGTGGCAGACCTGCAGCCGACCGGCTGCAAAGTAAAGTCAGGAATTGCAAGGAATGTATGCAAATAAGCAATGCAAACAAGCAGCTAGTTAGCTTCTTCCTGTATCTTTTATCTAGGCTACCTGCCCCCAGGGTGGCCCACACTGCCACCCCCAATCTCAGTCTCACATCCTTGATCCCAGCAGAACCACACCAAATCGATCAATAGATTAATTTAGTAATCACACACTCTAGATCCAGCTATCTCTTACCACGTGAGGCTTTGGGGGGACATCTATACACAAACCATAACAAAAAGGAAAGAGCTGTTGAGCTACAATTCTTACCCAGTGGAAGTATCTTGCAAAAGAGAAAATGTACTGTGTATTTCGCAAAGCTCGAAGAGAGGATTTTGAATATGTTCACCATAAAGAAAGGATAAATGTTGGAAGAGATGCCTATGTTTACCCTGATTTAAACATTATCCAATGTGTACATGAATTGAAATAGCACATGGTACAAATATGTACAATCTTCATTGTTTTGTGCATCAGTGAAAAATAAAATTACACACAAAAAAGTAGGAAAATGACTTTTAGAAATAATAAAAATAAAAGAATTCATTAAGTAACAACCTCATATTACAATAAATATTAAAGAAACTCTTTCAGGCATATAGAAAATATTTATACAAGCCTGGATTTATACGATATGGCGTAGAGTCCTCTAAATGGTAAATATGAGTGTATATGTAAAGCATTTACCTCTCGTATTTGAAATTTCTTTAAAACATAATTTACTGTTTGAAGAAAAAGTCATTTCTATGTATTGTTGGTTTAATGCAAATGTAAAAGTAAAATATATGTCATATTTACAAAATAAGAAAAGCTGAAGGGAAATAGAAATATAGTTGTCAGGTTCTGATATTTATATGTGAATTTGCATATATTTGGTGCCACATGGTAATAAGTTAAATTTGTTTAATAAAACACTAAAGTAAATACTAAAAATGTGTAGCTCCTATGACAAAAATGATTTGAAAAAATGGAGTCATAACAATTACACAGTCAGCAGGCTATACAAAAAGAAAAAAAAGAGTACAAAACTAGATGGAATAAATAGAAAATAATTATCAGGAATGTAGCTATAAATACAACTATGTCAATAATCATATTAAACTTAAATGAATTAAACACTCTAAATAAAAGGCAACTATTTCAGACTGCATAAAAAGCATGACTTAACTATATATTACCTACAAGGCATATACTGTAAAGAAATAAGTAGGCCAATGTAATAAAGATGGAGATGCATGTACATGATAAAATAATCAAAAGAAAGCTGAGGTGCATATGTAAATATTAGACTAAGTAGACTTCAAAGCAAATAAAATGACCAGGGCTAAAGAGACTGGTTTTATAAATACAAAAACATCAAATTGTTAAGAGGGTATAGACATATTAAACATATTACATCTCTTAACATAGCTTCAAATTCAAAATATATGAAGCAAAAAGTGATAGAACTACAAGAAGAAATAGATTCACAAATATAATGGAGGACATTAGTGCCCTGTCTCAGTAATAGACATATGTCTACAAATTAATAAGCATATAGAAAATTTTATCAATATTATCAGTAACATGATCACATTGATAGATATAAAATATTTCATCCAAATGCAGAATATGCATCCCTTATGAGTATATATGAAATATTTACCAAGATAAAACATACTATGGACTGTAAACTAAGTCTTAATGAACTTAAAATACTCATTTTGTAAAGTATGTTCTCTGATGACATAGAATTTAGAAATAAAAACCATAATAATATTTGGAGGATCCTCAAATGTTTTAAAACTAAATAACTCACTTCTATATAACCTATAAGCAAAATTAAAAATATTTTCAACTGGATGGAAGTAAGTCCCCAGACTTCACAATTTGAAAGCAATTGTTTACAGGGACATTTACAGGACTAAATATACACTAATATTAGAAAAGTTTTCGAATCAGTGACCTAAATCTCTACACTTGACTCTACAAAACAAAACAAATTAAGCCCAAAGGAAAAAGAGAAAAAATTCCACTAAAATAGAAACCGAAGTCAATAAAATTGAAATAAAAATTACAAGAAAAATCAATGAAGCCATAAGGTGAGTCTTTGAGATCAATAAAATTGGTAAACTCTAGCTAAACTGATCAGGAAAAAAATGGAAAACATAAATCATCAACATCACAAATGATGGAGGATATCAGTACAAGTAATATAGATATTAAAGGAATAAAGATTGTTATTATGTTTATCTCCAAAAATCCAACAACTTAGATGAAACGATCAAATTACATGAAAGATCCAAACTTCCTAAATTCATTCGAGGGGAATTACATAGTGAAAATATCCCTATATCTAGTAAACAGTTTGTGATTTTTGTTAAAATCTTTCCAGAAAGAAAACTCAGGCTCGATGGACGTCATGGGTGAATTTGACTAAATATTTAAATAAGATATAATAAAAAGCGTAAGTAAAGTCTCCCCACCCCAAAAGAGACAGACCACTCACCAACACATTCTGTGATACCATGGTACCAATATCAAGCAGAGATATAATATGAAAAGAAAATCGATCTTTCTTATAAATACGTGCAAGCCAAACACTCTTTACAATTTGAATCTGATGACAGAGAATCTGGTTATCTATCTGGTGATATATAACTTTAGGACCAAGTGAAGTTTAAACCAAGGAATATTACACTGGTTCCATATTCTAGAATCATTAAATATTTTCCATATCAACTGATAGAGGAAAAAACCCATATGATCTTAAGAGATGCAGAAAAATTATTTAATGTAATCAACATCCATTTATGAAGTAGGAATAGAATTTTCTTAACCTGATTTGATTTAGCTTACTTAATGTGGAAAGTGAGTGCATTTACACCCTATGAAAACCCGAGGAAAAGAAAGGATATATCTGCTCTCTCTGCTCCTATTCCACATGATACTGGACGTCTTGATACAGTAAGACAAGAGAAAGAAATATGGTCTGTGGATTGTATGTGTGCCTGCCTCCCAAATTCGTTTAGTCTTAATGGCTAATAGGATGGTATTTGGAGGGGAAACCTTTGGGAGGTGATTATATCCTGAGGGTGGAGCTCTCCTGAATCTCTTTAGTGTCCCAAGAGTCTTCAGAGACTCATTTACAACTTCATTGCAACTCCTTTGTAATTTCAAAGTCACACTAAAGATCATGTATGCTTCAGGAAATGGACCCTAACCAAAGAATCTGCTGGCTCCTTAATGTTGGCCTTCCCACCATTCTGAAGTATGAAAAATACATTTCTGTTATTCCTAAGCCACTCAGTATTTTGTTATTGCAACCTGAGAACCAACCACAAAAGAGAGATGGATATAAACTAATAACAAGAAAAACTACTCGATATCAATTACCAAAGGAATGCAAATTAAAATCATGATGTGATACCACTATTGACATATTGGGGTGAATACAATTTTAAAAGAAAACAATAATTCTGAGTATGAGTGAGAATCCATTGTTGGTAGAATTGCAAAAAGTGATTACAACCACTCCAAGATGCTAAAAACCACCTCAGACTTGTTTTTTGAAGTATAACTTAGATTTATCATGGGGTCTGGTGATTCCATTCTTAGGTATTTGGCTTAGTGGAATGAAAAGTTATGTTTATGCAGGACTTCTTTATTATTTCCTTAAATTGAAAATAACTCGAACGTCTCTCAGCTGAACAAAGATATGTTCATCGAACAGGCAACTATCCAGCAATAAAAATGAAGGAACTATATGAAATATCATGAATGAAACTCAAAACGTGTTATGCTCATTGAAAGAAGTCAGGATCAACAAACTACATATTGTATCATTCTATTTACATAACATTTTTTAAAAAAGCAAAAACAGAGGGACAGAAAACAGATCAGTGTTTACTGGGTTAGCAGGGTGTAGATAAAGATTGACTGCAAAGAGACTTTCTTGGTTATGTGGCTGTATATATTTGTCAAAATATTCAAGATTACATCATACAAAGCATAAATTTTGCATGTAGAAATTGTACTTTAAATTTTTAAAAAATTTACTCATCCTTCAAATGGGAATTGTACAAATGGTTCAGATAATTTCCTCTTTATGAAAAAGAGGAAACAAAGGCCATATTTAAAGTAGTTGTAGTGAGTATTACAGGGACACGGAAACTGGGAATTTAAGAGAAGTTATCCTAAAAGTTTTTCTGGAGAGAAAGACGATAGTAAGCACGATTTGCATTTATTTGAAAATCCTTCCATGTCTTTGAGCTTATTCTTCACTGTGGCCCTAAAAGTAAAGCTTACAATACCATTTTACAGACAAAGAAAATGGATTTCTCTTTGTCTTTTCTGAAGGGTTCTGTTTCTGTTCCATCCAGTCTGTTCCAGTATTTTCATGAAGGGAGCTGCCAGAAACAGCTGAGAGATCGTGAAACAGTATGTTGAAATTGGTAAAGAGTGATTTTGACATATTCTTCTGACAACCTTTTGATTAATTTTCTGCTTCATTAAAACCCTTAATTAAATTAACACGGGGTGTAGCAATATCCTTGACATATTTTGTGTATTAGCAAACAAGGTCTGAGATTTCAAAGAGCATGGCAGGAAAGGAAATGCAAGGGCTCCTGCAGCCAGGTCAGTAGTTTATAGGAGCTGTTGGTGATGAATAGGACTAAGCTTGGCGTTTGTTCAAAAAGCAGGTGCTTAATAAGGACACCAGTGAAGGAAGCCTTGTGTGGACAGTTTCACTGTGATCAGATCCCAGCCTGCCCATCTCACTATTGTCTGCCCTCCTCCTACCCTCCCTTGCCCCATTTAGACTTGTACAGGCAAGATACCACAATTGAAAGTGGTTAAACTCCTGAGCAGATCATCCACCCCACCATGTTTTATCTTTGATTTGTTCTCTTAGTACTTACAGATATAGCTTTGTAAGCATGTTTTTTATGAGTGTCAAAAATGAAGTGCCAGGACTCATATCTTGAAAAATTCTAAAAATGATAAGTTGATCATTTTTAAAGTTCCTCTTTCACCTCTTCCCATATGTTGGATTTAGCAGCACATATGTTACTGTTGGCATGATATCTATCCCTGCATTGTGTGGAACTTAAAATATAGGGGTGGGGGAAGGTAATAAAAATCAAAATAGTATAAAAATTATTAAAACATAAATCCATAGTGTATTGCTTCAAGTCAAATTATTTTTAAATGACATTCAAATTTCATAGAAAAATTTTAATTTATACTGGGAACTTTTAGAGACAGATTGTGGGTTGCTCACAGTCTCCAATAGTATTTGTATGTGAATGGGACTAACATCTTTTCTACCACTGTAATCATTGTCACATGACACATGCAGGCTTACAGATGTCTTGATAAAAATAAAAGTTTACCATTTTTTTTTTCACTTGTTAGCACAAAAATACAATGGTATGCTTCCTACTTTTTGAAGGACGGTCATATGAGTTACTTTACGTATTTCCATGGAAACTTCTATGTGTCAAATGAGTTAATTTGATATCCGTCTGTCCGTCTATCCGACCGTCCATCCATCCATCCATCCATCCATCCATTCATCATCTATCCATCCACTGGTTCATTCAGTGTAGGAGAATTTAGTGCCTACAATGTGCCAAGCATGCCCTGGAAATACAGAGATGAAAACCACAGTTTCTGTCTTCAAATGTCACAGGTCAACATAACGGAGTACTGATTGAGGTTATCACATGGGGATATGGGCAAACCAAATTGAAGAGAATTGGGGAAGTGGCCAATAGAGTCTCCCTGGAATCAGCAACACTTATGCTATGTCTTGCATGAGAAGATGTTCAGTTGAAGAGCTACACTGAAGTACTGAGGGAGATTCACAGAAGAAGAACATCACTTGAAGACACAGCTGCATATTCAAAGCACAGATACGCAAAGCAGCAAGAAAAGTCCAGGAAGGAAAAGGGTCACGGATTATAATGAGGTCAAGGTGCTGGAGATTATGAGAGTGATTTGAGATGATGCTGGAAAGGAAAGTAAGAAACAGCCGATGAAGATTTGTGTGCAGCAAGCTAAGAAATGTGAGCTGATCCCAGGAGCTACAAGAAGCTACTGGAATAATTTAAGGAAGGATCTGATCTGGTTGGATTTTGCCTGCCACATATGAGTATCACCAGCAGTAATGGGGAAGGATGAAATGAATTTTGGAATGGAATTCATGGCAAGAGACAGTAGGATGAGGCTGAAAAAAATCTAAGCTGGAAACAATGAGAGCTTGAAGTAACAGAAAAAGAAAGGACAGCAGCGTTCAATAAATGCAGCAGTTTATTGGATGAACAAAAGGAGAGCTACTTTTAAGGATAGTCAAGGATACATATCTCATGGGAAGGCTTTTAAAAACTATCTCTTAAAGATAACATATAAAACTATCTCCATGGTTACAGCACATAGCCTTGTATCGGGTGATCCATATTGCTGCACATATTGTTTTACCCTGAACATTTTATTGTCACAAAGACAAGAGTCGTTTGATGGGAGAGACAATAGCATCATCTCCAAAAGAGGCCTGAAGAATGTTTGGCTCCTGTGTGGGGGATGTCAGGTGCTATGCTAAGCGGGGGAGACTGGGAGTTAACTCTTTTACTCCTTTGACACAATACTGTGATAAAAAGCATGTAACATTTGAGGAGACTCAGGCATAGAGAGATTAAATAACTCTCCTGGGATTGCACAGGGGGGATGCGAAACACATGTAACAATGACCAATAAAATAGACATTTGTTTAATAGTAGCAATTATTATTTCATCATCCCTCAGCTATTGTTCATTGCAGCACTGATCTGTGGTTGACATCTAGGAGGACAGC
Source organism: Hystrix cristata (assembly GCA_004026905.1). Lineage (NCBI taxonomy): Eukaryota > Metazoa > Chordata > Mammalia > Rodentia > Hystricidae > Hystrix > Hystrix cristata. The sequence goes on along the minus strand of PVJO010006355.1, from coordinate 24,715 downwards.
TGTGTCTTGAGAAAGGTGCCTGGAGAGCACGGAAGCCCAGCATCCTGCAGTAGGAAGACCAGGACCTTGTTTGCACTCAGCCCCTGTGCTATTTTGCTTAGGAGCTATGTGACTTCCGGCAAGAAACTGCATCAGTCTCTCTAAGCTTAGGTTTCCTTACCATTAAAAAGATATTCGAATATATCATCAATAGAAATTACAAAGATTTAAAAATAAACAATTAACCTTTGTTATAGAAGTTCCAGAGCCAAAAGAGATTCCAGATGTTCTCAGATAAAGACATTTTTCATTAAAAGTGGGGAGAGGAAATGTAAAATGACTTGAGTTTTTTGAACTCTTGTTCTACTCTACTCCCTACCGAGGATGGCTTGCATAATGAGCCACCATTTCTGGTAATTGGAACTAAAGTTGAAATGCACAGCTTTATCCCAACACCTTCAGTCTGCACGTGAGAAAAGAGACTCAGAGTGTTGAAGCACACTGTAAGGTCACAGAGCAGATAAGTAGTGGAACTGGGGTTAATTCTTTGAAACCTACTAAGTGATTCACTGTGTCATGTTGCTTCTCTTTTTATGATCAGGCTTTCTAAAATTCCCAATTTCAATTGCCTTAATTTAAGGAAGTTAATGTAAAGAAATATTTCTTTGACCAAGACATTTGACAGAGAACAAAAGATTAGAGCCAAATTAAAACTCACAGAAAACCCAAACTCTAGATTATTATATTGGAACCTCCTCCCTATGGATAATTTTAACAAATCAGTATTAAATCGTAATCTAAATGTGAGGAAGTTCAACAACTTGTGATTTAGAATGATGATGACTTTAATAAATTTTCTGAATAGGACATCTGCACATCCATGCAAAATTCCTTAAAAAATATAGGAATTCTTCAGATAGGCTATTGCTCCAAATATGCTCATATTTTTAAATCAGGTCATTATTTTTTACACAAATGGCCTCTGTGTGTTGGTTTCTAGGTTGTTTATTTCTTCACTGTAGACTGAAATCTGTTAGCCCCAAATCCCACTGGCTCCAAACTCAAAACTTTATACATCCAATGTTTTAGAAGTATAACCTTAACAGCACAATTTTAGCCTACCCGTTTTTCATAACCTATAAGGCTTCACCTAATAGCTATTATCTATTGATAAGATAGTGCCTCGCATGTATAAAGTCCCAAGCTTCAGTCAACCCTCCAAGCTGCACCTCCATGACCAGAAACTTTTCTCCTGAGCTGTGAGTTATGCCAGTTAAAACTCTTTGTATGATGTGTCACCTTTTCCCCTTTCTCTCCTCCTAAGTCTGTCCATGAGAGTCTCACAGTATCAAATCCTTAGTCAATTATGTACTCCTGCTCACCCTAAAGGTAAGAGGTACAATCTTCCCGTGGATCTAAGACACTGAATGTGAATTAGTCCTTATTAACTAGGTTACATGTCATTTTCTAAGATATTGCACACTGAAAATGTCCATCTTAGAGATTATGACCAATACACTAACATTTACTACACGTTAATTTTTAAAACTTCCTTAATTGAATTTCTGGGCAGCTTAAAGGGACACGCTTCTATGATTTATTCTCAGAATGGCAATATGACCAAAGGAGTGTGATTCAGCAGCCAAGGAAGACATTTCAAAGAAACTCTGATTCCTAATTGGATTCCTCAACACCCATAAATCAGCTAGGAGTAACTCTCCACATTGTGTTTTCTCTTCCTCTATCTTCCTTTCATCTATTTCTCCTCACATATACCAACTGCCTTCTTCCTTGGGTCCCTAAAATTTTCTGAGGAATTTCTGCCCGACCTTAGCTTCTCTACTCTAACCCCTGCCCCAACAAGCCCATTCCTGTCTGATCATTGCAGTGTGATGTCCAAGAGAAGCCTCTCAGCTAACATGATCTTTGGAGAAGATGGAGAGGGAAAGAATTTGACGGAGAGGGAAAGAATTTGACAGAGAGGGACTGACACCCTTTTAGTTTACTTGGAAGGGAACCTGGGAAATGCTCATGCATTAACTACTATTGTTCCATACCATAGTCACTTCCTTTTTGCTTAGATTCATGGTAAGATGCTGGTGATTTATAGGGTTGCATTTCACCTTCATCTTATTTATGTTGCCTTTTAGCTCCTAACAACCAGTTCAGTTTCTATGGAGCTCTCAGCCGTTCTTAACCACTTGAGCAAAAGAGGCTCTTGAAGAAACCTGTGTACTCCATACCCGTCTGTCCCTGATTTTGATGCTGAAAACTTCCAACTTGTTTTAGGGCAATTTGTTCGCCATATCCTGAGGGGAAAGCAGCAAAATGTAGACCCTTGAAGCTCCACCGTTGACCTTGAACACACTGAATGGCCAGCTTTCTTACAGCGTATGTTCTGCAGCTTCACAAGTGATTTTGGCTCTAGTCTTTGGTGAAGCTGTTAATACAAAGCAACTCCTTTGGAAATAAGCTTCCTTGGTTAGAAATAATGTGATAGAAATGATTCTCATCGACAGTCAGGTTACATTGCTCAGGGTCGGCCATACTGAAATCTGAACAGAGAGGAGCAGAAGGTTCAGGGAATTTCACTTCCACTTCTGCATTTGAAAAAATTAACTTTTTTATTCTGAAGAAAAGCACTAGACTTACATTTCCAATGTTGGGAAACATTTAAAAATAGCTTTTGCACAGAATTTATGGCCCGATCTTGCTATGAATTGACCTGTATTTATAAATTTGTTTTTGTAAGTTTGCATGTAATTCAAACTTTTTGAATAGCACAAAAACATTATTAGATGATCATTACATTCTTTTTTTTTTTCTTCTTTTGCAGTACTAGGGATTGAATCCAAGGGCTCCCATATGCTAGACTCTACCAGTGAGCTACACCCCAGCTCTCATTACATTCTTAAAAATGTAAATATGTTCACTGTTACGAAATAGATTATGTATGGTGGTTGGAAGAATTCACCATTTACAGCAATACTGTGATCAAGTCATTAGTAATGTGCCGAACTCTTCAGTATTTTAAATATTTACTCTTTTCTTAGCAAAAAGATAATTTAATGCTGAGACAAAAACCCTGCCCCTTAGCAGCCACATCATCATGGGAAAATTATAACTAATCTAATAAACTTGTAGGGCTAGAACTTATAATAAGTCAGTGTCTCACATCACTCCAAAATGCTGACCTGAATAAAATACAAAGAATATTGTCCAACAGTGGAAGAATGCCACTGGGGGAGGCAGGATGATAGAAAGGGAAAAGACTGAGGCTGATGGTCTTTTGAAATCTATGCCATGTACTAGCTATATGGATTCAGACTTGGTTAGTTTATTTAATCTCCAAAATTGTTTCATTCTTTGCAAAGTGGAGCTGGTGATACTTTTCCTTATAGGATTGTTGTGAGCTATAAATGAGACAGGATGGAAAATTCCAGATGTAGGGCCCAACCCTGCTTACTCTTCTGCTACCGGTACATGAAACTTTACTTACACTAATGTTATCTTCTTTCCTAACAAGACATCATTCTACCTTCCATGTGTTTGCCTTTTTTTCATTATTTATCTTGACTGGAGTATGTTACCCCATTTCTCGATAGACTCAAATATTTGAGGTTCAGGTTGCTTTCTCTCTCTTCAATAAACAAAAGTTTTTACGGTTTGCCATAACCGAAAGGGTTCTTTCATTTAAAATAAGTGACAGACAACCCAATTGCTGCTCTTTGGGTGTTTGCGATGTTGGATATGCTCCACATGTATTATCTCAGAAAAAATTGTATCGAATTTGTATTATCTATATATATATTTAAAACCTGAAGTTATGAGAGGTTATGCAGCTGGTCAGCTGCATGTTAGGGATTCACACCTAGGTCTGCTTCACTCCAAAGGTCAAAATCAATCTTGATTACACTATTTGAAATACGTAAGAACTACTCCCATTTATAGACATTTTCAGCCTGGGAGAAAATTTTCCTACATGTGTTGAGTCATCTGAAAAAGGAGGAGAGTAGGGAAGACACAAACCAGAGTCACCTGGTTGGATCTCAGAGGAGTCACAAACTAAACAGATATCAAGCAATGTCACCCCTGTGGGACTTGGCACTTTGTAAATGCAAAGATTCTGAGTTTTATTGATGAGTCCTTTTTTTTTTTTTAAGGAGGTGCTAATCTTTCAAGAATAGGTTAAAAAGACAAACTACCAAATAAACAAGCATAGATTCCATTATCCTTATTAGAAGTTAATCTCATTTGATCATTGGTAAGCTTTCTTGATCTTATTGTAACTAAACAGGACTCTAAAATTTTAAATCATTTTGTGCAAGACAGAACACAATGTCCTAGATACTTTGATTACTGAGTAGGGACCTGAGAAATCATCTGGTTCGGTATTTTTATTTTGTCAACTAGGACATGAAGTTCACAAAGAATAAGTGACTCACTCTGACTTGTATATGCAATTAATTATGTGTATTTTTCCTTGTGGCTTAGTTTTTTTTTTTTTCTCTCTTTTTTTTTTTTTTTTTTTTTTTTTTTTTTGTAATACCCAATTCCTCCTCCCCATGACCAGCTGACACAATACTTGAAGACAGACTACACATAGGCTTTGTTTTATCTCACACTCTGGTTTTATGGTAAACATGTATGAAGTAGTGCTGTGTAATATGGAGCAGACAGGTAAAGAGTGAACATTTCAGGTCTTTTTTTTTGACAATAAGCAAGAGATAGAAAAAAATATTATTAAACAAACTGACTTTGCCAAGGCATGCTGGATGTGGTTATGTTTTGGCATACAGGTAAACTCTATCAAGTGTGTGGATTGTCGCCCTAACACATCAACAGCAGTTATTAAGGGAAACTATTTTGAGTAGATTATATTTCCAGCCTAGCAAATGTCTTGCATCTTCTGTGTCTCTTTTTGAGGTCGGATGATTACATAGATTCTGGGACCACTGCTATGTATCAATCAGAATATGGCCTCCCATCTGATACCTGAATGTGTTTCACTCTCTACTTCTAGCCCACATTCACACACACTGCTGACACAGTGCTCTGCCCTATTGCACCTAGCTGGGGCTTTCCTTTTGGACTTGACTTGAGGACTGTTGCATCCCTGCTTCACAGACTAGCGGAGAGCTGGGGTGGGGATGGCTGTGGCCCTGTGCTGAGCAGTTGAGAGGGCTGCAATGAGAAGGGATTTAACTCTTCTATTAAATCAAAACACAAATAAATATATTCTCAGAGCTTTTGGCAAGGATTTAAGAAGGAGTGATTTTTTTCATCAATTTATTCAAACACTTGTTGATACCTACAATAATTGTTGGCCATATGTTGGTGAGGCTGATAAGGCAGTACTTGTCTACAAGGAACTGAGAATAGAATGAGCAAAACACAGCGGGGATTGGCCAGGTGCTCAGAAATTCCACTTGTGTTCCCTGGACACATGGAGATACAACAGTTCTCAGCTTTCTTTACATCGTTGGGTTGGGACCACGTGTCTAGTTCTGGCCAATGGAACATCGCAGAAAGAATTTCTGGCCTTAAAACATAGGTCTGTCTTGCCAGTTTGTGGGGCTGATTATGTTACGATGAACTCACATAATGGGAGGTACCCGGATCCCTGAGACATTGTCTGGAAGGACATGGGCTGCCCAGGAGAGCCAGCCAATTTTTGCTGGATTGTGATTTGAGTGAGATGGGAAACTTTGTTGTACTAAGCCACTGAAATCTGAGTTTATTTGTTACTAAAGAATAAACTACTCCAGACTACGCACAATTTTAAAACAATAGATTTGCCTATCATTGAAATTTTTTCTCAAGGTGTTGTCACCAAAGAGAGTATATACTTCCATTATTCTGGTGCATTATGAGAGGCTTTCTGCAAAAAGAGATATGTAAGGTAAGTCTTTAAAGATTCCATCTACTTCCATTTTCATTTTTTTCCTGTGGATTTTTCCAAGGCTTCTGTTACTGAAATAGAAAGAGGGATGTTAAAACTAGGAAAAGATTTGTGTGTGAATTAATCTCTTCAGTCTTGTTTCAGAAATGAGTTCAGGACATTTAAAAGTCCACTTTCTTTTTTAAATAGAAAATTCTATTAGTACCTGTTTATGATACATATTGAATACATTCATCATAGGGAGCTGATACATATTCCTGTTGCATCTTAGTCCTTTTTACTTCTCTTCCCTTTTCTTCCTCCCTTCTCCCTCCATTCCTAGACCACCTTCTCATCTGTGAAAATCCTACCTTCCTATTTCTTATTGTCTATCTTTTATTTTCCTCTTTAAGTTATTTGTACATTAGGTTTCTCATACAGGGGAAACCATATATTCACCTTCACACAGGAGGTAACTAGGTGATGAAAATTACTGTATAGAGATGTAAATTGAGAAGGAAGAGTATGAGACAAGCACCTCTGTAATTGTATCTGTTTTTTGGAGCTGAAGTAAAGTTAGGATAGGATCAAAAATCTGTGCTTTGGCAACTAATATTTGCTCTAGTTGTTATTTATTTTTCTCAAGGATATTTATGCATGAGGCACAATTTTAAGTGTACTGGCAGTAAGACCATTTCATTGGGGCAGACATGATTTTATAGTGAGTAAATTGTACAAGATGTGTCTAGTTTAGATGACTTATTTTTTGTTTGTTTCTAGAAATTTTCAACTTTTTTTCAATGAAAGAAAAAGTAAATCACATGTATTTATTGTGTAGAACATGCTATTTTGAAGTACAGTATATATACACTGTGGAAGGTTAAATCTAATTAACATGTAAAGCTAATCTATGTATTATCTCACATAGTTATCAGTTTTGTGATAAGACACTTGACATTGACTCTCTTAGTAATTTTCAAGAATATCATATGTTATTAATTGTAGCCACTATGCCATATAATAGATCTGTTGAATTTATTCCTTCTAATTTTAAGTATGTATTTGTTGACCAGCATTTCTCTAAAGCATCACAGTGTCTGGTAACCACCGGTTTGCTTTTTTTTCAGCAGGGTGGGTGCTGGGGATCGAACTCAGGGCCTTGCACTTGCTAGGCAAGCGCTCTACCACTTGAGCTAAAACCCCCAACTCTATTTTACTCTTTACTTCTGTGAGATCAACTTCTTTTTGATTGCACATATGAGTGAGATTGTTCTGTATTTGTCTTTCCCTACCTACCTTATTTGACTAAAAATAGTGTCCTCCAAGTTCATCCATATTGTCACAAGGGTCAGAAGGATTTCCTTCTTTTTATGATGTAATAGCATTCCACGGGGTTTATGTATCACATTTCTGTATTCATTCATCCTTGGATGGTACTTAGGTTGATTCCATATCTTGATTATTGTGAATAGTGCTGAGAGTGATGATAACTCTTCACGACATTCTGATCTCACGGCCTTTCAATATACCCAGTAGTAAGTGGTAAACTTACTAGATCATGTGGTAGTCCTATTTTCAGTTTTTTAAAGAATTTCTGTATACTTTTCCATAATGGTGACAGTAAGTTACATTTCTACCAAAGACGTGTAAGAGTTCTCTGCACATCTTCACCAATACTCACTGTATTTTATCTTTCTGATAGTAAGAATTATAATAAGAGTGAGATTATATTTCAATGTGATTTTGATCTGCATTTCCCTGATGATCGTGATGTTCAGTATATTTCATATACCTGTTGTACATTTGAAGAGTATCTGTTCAGATCTTTGGTCTATTTTAAAATCAGGTTATTTGTTTTCCTATTGAGTTGTTTAGCTCCTCATATTTTGGATATTAACTCCTTACCACATGTATAATTTCCAAGGAATTTCTCCCATTCTGCAGGTGGGTTTTTATTCTGTTGTTCCCTTCACCGTACAGAAGGTTTTTAGTCTGATATAATCTCATTTATTTTTTGGGTTTTTTTTTAGCTTTTGTTGCTTATGCTTTTGGGGTCATTCACACGTTGCCAAGAATAATGTCATGGAACTGTTCTCCTGTGTTTCCTTTTAGCAATTGCATAGTTTTAGGTCTTACATTTAAGCTTTTTAAAAATCATTTGACTTGGCTTTTGAATATGGTGAGAGATAAGAGTTTAATTTCATTCTTAGAATAATTTATTTTTAAATATTGAAATGCTCATAGTTTAAGAACTGTCCTCACCATTTTATGAATATTAACTACCTTAATACCTATCAATACCTTGTGAGGTACTTAATATCATCCTCATTTTAAAACTGAGGAAATGAAAGCATCAAGAGTTTAAGATTATACCTTTCCCAAGGTTACATAGCCAGGAAGTGTTAGGAATAGAATTTGAGCCTGTGTTGTTCAGCTTTAGTTCTCAAGCTTGTCACTGCTTAGCTATGTGGCGTTGCTTTTGCTCATTAATAATGGCAACAAGCAAGAACATATAAGCCAGGCACTGTTGTAACTTAACTACAAGTATTGTCTTTGCAATGTTCAAAACCATGCTATGAGTAGATACTATTATTACTCTCTTTGTACAGAGAGGGAAACAGAGCAAGACAGGATGCATCTCATAACAAGCAGAACCAGGGACTGTGTAGGAACTGACACACCTGGATGCAGAGCCAGGAGCTAGCTGCTGAAGCAGATGTCCTCTCAGTAGTGGAGGTGCAGGATTGTTCTGGCCATAAATAGCAGAACATTCTCTCAAAACTAGGAACTAGGGGTCCCATGCCCTTGCTTCTTTCTTCTAGGTCAGGTAGAAAAGATACATGTGTGGGCTACTTTCTGTTGGAGAATGATTTTCTTTGCTTACTGAAGCTCTTGATAATTGTTGAACTATAGCTAAAACTCGAGAACTACCTTTTTCAGTAAAAATATCTTAAATCCCCAACAATACACTGAATTTCCCTTCTCTCTTGTGTTTCCTTCTTATGTTTAACTGAAAAATCCCATCAATTTAGTCTTATGAATGTTTTATTGGAACAAACTTTTAGAAGGTAACATGATAGCTCCCTTCGCTTTTGCTTTGTTGTCTTATTTTCAAAGTTTTGACTACAAAAGATACCTTTATATAGCTTGCATTTTGTAGTAAACATCCAATAATATGAGCAGAACATAGGACTGGGAAATTCTTATAGTGATTTTTAACCTAGAAATGAGAAGAAAATATTAGAAGCATTATGCATTTAAATGAAGTTATTGTAGGTACCACATTCATTATATGTCAGTACTGTACATACTTTTCCTCTAAGAATTATTTAATTGTGTTCATGAGTATTTGCAGTTTTAGAAATTTTTCTTTGTTGGAATTTAATAAGGATTTTTGAAAAATGCATGACTTCATCATATGTGATAATATCCTAAAATATACTAAAGTCAATAACAGAACAACACAGACGATGCAAACAATTCAGAACCTGGCCTACTTAAAAAAATTTATAGAAACATCTGTGGTACCATTTATTCTCATTAAAACTCTGGGTAATTCATTCAGCCTCTCCCAGACTGTTTTTTCTCCTATAAAATGGAGGAAATAATTCCCATTTAGCAAAGATTAGATGAGATTATCTACATAAAAAACATTAAGCAAGGTAATATTGATGACATAAAGTAGGAGCTCTTTATTCAACTTTCACCCCTCCCCTCTCCTTCTTTTCTTTCCATTCCATTCTCTCTCCCCTCTTTTTCTTTGTTTATTCCTCTCAGTGCCTACTACGTTAGCATACATTATTGAGCAGACAGAAGAAAAATGGAGGAGGAGAAATGAATTTTAGTTTGATAAGACTGGAATAATTTTGGAGATGGATTCTTAAATGGTGCTGTTCTTCAGCTATTTTAGACCTGAAAGGGGGGATGAGAAGTGTCACATGGGATGTGACCTGGCTCAGTGTCGTGTGCAGTAGTGGATTTAGTCTCAGTTTGCTCTCCTATAAGAGACGCTCCCTAGCAAAGTAGTTTAAAGCATTCTTCCTCTAATCATGAAGGTATACTAATACAAGTAGCTCCAGAAAAAAGACAGATAAAAACATTACAGGTAGAGGTAGAACAATGGTTCTTACAACTGTTTTTGCTAATAAGTAAAGCAGGTGCATATCGGAAGGAGGCAAGTTCCTCCATGGAAATAAAAAATACCCCTTAGACCCCAAAGATTATTTTCAGCAGGTTCATGATCAAAATCATAGATTTTCTGCAATTAGTAATAACTAAAGAAAAATGTGGACATCCCAGCAAATGGCGGTTAGATAAGACAAAGCTTGGACTAGAATTATTCCCCAAATCACTGTATCAGATTTTTATGTCCACATTAGAAATTACTACAGAGACAATGACTTAAAACAACACACATTTATTATTTTGAAGTTTCCTTGGGGAAGTAGTCAGGGCACTTCTTAGCTGGGTATTCTGATCGGGATGTCCCCAGCCTGCCTGCAATGTGTCTGTTAGCTATGTTCTCATGTGGAGGTCATAATAGGAATGATCTACTGCCCCTCTGATTTATGTGGTGGAAGAATTCATTTTCTTGAATGAGGGCCTATTTTATTTTCTGGTTGTAGATCAGAGGCCTCTCTCATTTCCTGGAGGATGCCCATCACTCCCAACCCTGTTGTTCTTCCTTGACATGGCTTCTTACTTCCTCAAGACAGTGAGGAAAATCTCCCACCTGAGGGAGCACTAAGTCTCTCTTTTAAGGTGTTTACTAATGTAAATCAGGGCCAACCAGGATACTTTCCCTTCAGTTAATTTAAACTCCACCTATTTGAGACTTTAATTACATCCACAATTCCCTTCACCTTTGTCACATAACATAACCTATCCAAGGGAGTAATGTCCCAGCACCTTTGCCATATTGCCAGAGTTAGAAGCGAATCACAGTCCTACCCATAGCCAGAAGGAAGGGATTATATAGGGCATGAACTTGTCCCATGATCACCAAATTTGTTGAAGTTTATTCCTGGTTTAATTAGAAATAGGCATAAAAATTCCTATGCATTCTTTACATTTATATAATTTCATTTAATAAATTGTGTAATTTTGTTATTTTACTCAAGAACTATATCGAGTAAATTGACATATACCATAAGTTTGCTTATTAGTAAGACTTAAATAAATGAAAACTACTAAGACTCCATTTGTATTCATTTATGTATTCATTCAACAAATGTTTACTGATCACCAGTGTGAGCCAGGGATTATTTAGGTGCTAAGGAAATGCAGCAAATAAAAGAGATTTAAAATATTTCCTGCCCTAAAGACTCTTACATGTTAGAAGGGCAAACAGACAACAAACATAATGAATTATCATTTCCAATAATTCAGCCGTGTGGCTTTTGATTTCCTTCCCATTGATGCACCATGCATCAGCTTTGGGGGAGTCTATATAGTAAATAATATGCAAGAATCACTTTTTAAAATTGCCCATACAACACAAAATACATTATTTTATATATAAAATTCACTAAAGTAATATGTTCATGCAAATGCATAAAAATATATTGCATGTTTGCTAGTGGTCCATGCTAAGGTTGTGGGTTTGTAGAAAGTTTGGGCAAGGAAGCCATTGCTAAGAGTGTGAAATGTGAGGAAAGACACGAGGAGGTCAGAGAAGCAATTCTGTGGATATTTGGGAATAAGTGTCCCAGGAAGGGAAAAGAGCAAGTGAAAGCTCTAAACTAAGATGTGCTTCGTGGGTTTAAGGTACAATAAGGACTTGCAGTAGTTATCACTGAGTGATGGTGTTGAGAAAAATGAGAAGGAGTGAAGGATGACACAGGAAATCAATATGTAGACTATTGTATATGCAGGTGAAGAGTGATAATGACTTGAGCTAGCAGTAGAGGTGTTAAATGGATTTATTTGAAGACAAAATGAAAGAATTCATTGGCATTTTAGATACAGATTGTAAGGGAAAGGGAGTTGAGAACCAAGACTATATTGACATTTGTAAGTGGATTTATAGTTTAGCCCCTTACCCAATTAACTTCTATACATCCTTTTTTTTTTTTTTTGGCCCTGGGGCTCGAATTTAGGGCCTTGCACTTGCTAGGCAAGCACTCTAACCACTGAGCTAAATCCCCTACACATCCTATCTAAATGAGTGTGTGTACATGTGAAAATAGAATGGGTATGCATTGAACTTTGTATTAAGCTGTATTTGGTAGGTGAAATAAAGAAAAAAAGCGAAGTAATATTTTTACATATTTCTTTTTTTAAATTTAATTTTAATGGTACATTTTAGATATACATAATGATAATACTCATGATATGTGTTTTGTACCTGTATGTGATATATCTTGCCTCTTCTTGTTTTCCTGTTCTCCTCCCCTCCCTCCAACCCCTCTTCCTCTCCTTATTTACAGATGTGTTGTTTCCATTTTTCCCTTCTATTCTCTTTTTTGTCCCTCCATTCCTTTCCTCATCCCCGTTCCCTTGTTCCCCTTCACATTTGAACCATTTCTTCCCTTTTACAATATAATACATTTCAATCCTTATTTACACACTCAGTTTCTCACACCAGAGAAACAATGTGGTATTTAAACATGTGTGTCCAATTTATTTCACTTAAGAATATGGTCTCAAAATGCATCTATTTACCTAGAAATGTTTCAAACTTATCATTTTTTATGGCAGAGTAGTACTCAATTATATTAAAAAAACCATACATCTTCTTTATGCATTCATTGGTTGATTGGCATTTGGGCTGTTTCCAAGATTTATATATTACAGACTGTGCCACTGTAAACATGGGTGTGCATATATCTCTCTGGTATGATGCTTTAAATTCTTTTTGGGAAGATACCAAGAAGGAGAATACCTGGGTCAAATGGAACCTCTAGTTCTAGTTATTTGAGGAATCTCTGCACTGATTTCCACAGTGGTTGCACCAGTCTACATTCCCATCAATAGTGGAGAAGGGTTCCTTTTTCCCCACAGCTTTTGTTATTGGCTGGTTTCTTGATAATAGTTACTCTTTCTGGAGTGAGATGGAATCTCAGCATTGTTTTAATTTTCATCTCTCGAATGACCAGTGATGTTGAACATTTTTTCATATGTTTATTTGCTGTTTCTTCTTCATCTGGGAAGTGTCTATTCATTTCATCTGCCCATTTTCAGATTGGATCTTTAAATTTTGGGGGTGTGATTTTTTTGAGCTCTTTATATAGTCTAGATATTAGTTCTTTGTCAGAAGAAAGTTAGCAAAAATTTTTTCCCACTCTGTGGGTTGACTCTTTGCTTTCTTGGTGGTTTCTTTTTCTGTGCAAAAGCTTTTTAATAAGATGAGATGCCAGTTGTTGATTCTTTTGTGATATTTGCGGGGAAATTGGGGTTTTGTTCATAAAGTGTTTGCCTACAACTATGTCTTCAAGAGTTCTACCTATTCTATCTTCCAGCAGATTTAGTGTTTCTGTTTTAATATTTAGATCTTTGGTCCATTTTTATTTTAGTTTAGTGCATGGTGAAAGATATGGGTACACGTTTCTTATATAAATTACATTATTTAATACTTTATACATGCACAAGCACATATTACTTTAGTGAATTTAATATATAATATAATGTATACTGTGTTGTATGGTAATTTAAGAAAAGATTCTGGTATAATTTTTACTATATAGACTCCCCCCAAAATGATCCATTGTGCATCAACAGGGGGGAAATCAAAATACACACAGCTGAATTATTTGAAATGGTAAAAGGTGAGATAAAAAAATCAATAAGGTGCAAAATACTTGGTGAGCTAATATAAGATATAACTAAATAGATAACAGATTAAATAAAACAATCAGTGAATTTACAAAAGAAACTAATAAAAAGGTAGTTAGCTAAACAGAATGATAAAAAACACAAATGACCAATTCAGCTAAGAATGGGAGTTCATGAAACCCCCCTAACAGAAATCCAGGATTTTAAAACTTTCACTGAAGTATGAGCAACAGAATTGACCAATGTGAGGATGAAGTGTTAGAAATGGAAGATAAGATTAATTCTGGTGAGTATATATGTAGAGATACCTTTAATACAGTAGAGAATGTGAAAAAAAATAATCCAAAATCTGCTAGATGATTCAGAGGGATTAATTTAAAATTAATTGGAATCAGTGAAAAATCAGGAGATAGCACGAATGACATTAAAAACAATACAGGAACAATAGCAGAAAACTTTCCACATATGGGGAAAGAATTTGACATACAGATAAATGAGGTATATAGAACCTAAAATAGCCACAATCAGAAAAGAACTTCTGTACAACACATGATAATCAAAATCACAGAAGTCCAACAAAAGGTCAGAATCTTAGAAGCTGTTACAGAAAAGCAAAAAATGACTTATAAAGGTGAACCCATATGAATTAAAGCAGACTTCTCAAAACAAACCTTAAAATCAAGGCGAGTTTGGGGTGAAGTATTTCAAGCCCTAAAAGAAAACAACTTTTAATCCAGAGTGATACATCCTGCAAAACTATGTTTCAAAATTGATGGATAAAAATGGCATTTCCATGGCAAAGAACACCTTAAGAAATTCATGACCCCCAAACCGGAACTACAAAAAAATTCTCAAGATTATCCTAGAAAGAGAAAATGAAACCAACAGTGCCAACACGTCTAATGGAATGACTGCACCAGGTATGGTGAACAGTTAAACAGAAGCGGGAAAAAGGAATCAACAAGAGGAAAGTAATGCAATAACAGGAAAGGTCAATACTTCTCAGGAATTCAGTGGTTTCAACTCCCCAATAAAAGTACACTGATTGGCATAATGGATCAAAACCAAAACACACCAATATGGTGTATATAAAAAACGTATTTAGAAACAAGTTCATAGACTAACAATCAAATGATGAAAAACAATATTCCATGCAATGGGAACCCCCAAACAAGCAGGGAGTAGCTATCTATTTTCAAATAAATTGGACTTCAAGCCAAAACTGATCAGAAGAGGCAAAGAAGATCACTACATATTGGTTAAAGGAACAATTCAAAAGGAAGAGATAATAAATATAAATATACGTGCACCAAACACCAAAGTACCTAACTTTATAAAACAAACACTAATGGGCCTAAAAGATCAGACAAACACCAGCATAATTGTAGTGGGGGACCTAAATACCCTACTGTCACAAATGGACAAATTAGATAGGAAAAAACATTAACAAAGAAATACCTGAGTTGAAACAAACCTTCAAACAAATAGATTTAATAGATGTCTACAGTATTGCACACAACAACAATAGAGTATGAATTCTTCTCAGCAGTACATGGAATGTTCTCCAAAATAGATCACATAATAGCCCATAGAAGAAGCTTGAGTAAATGTGACATATTCAAAATTATACTTCGAATATTATTACATCGCAGCACAATGAAAACAAAAATCAAGCCAAAAGAAAACACAGAAAGTACACAAAAACATGGAGATTAAACAATACACTCTTGAGTAATCAATGCTTCACAGAAGGAATCCAAGAAGAAATTAGATGGTTTCCAAAATCAAAGAATAATGCTAGTATAACAGACCAGAACATGTGGGACACTGAAAGCAGTCCAAAGAGGGAATTTTATAGCTATGAATGCCTACATCAGAAAAACAGAGTGAGTACAAATAAATAATCAAATGATACATCTCAAGGCCCAAAAGAAAAACAACCTAAATCCAGAGCCAGTTCAAGAAAGAAAATTATAAAAAATCACAGGAGAATTTAATGAAATTTAGACTAAAAAAATACAAAGAATCAATGAATTGAAGATCTGCTTATTCAAAAAAACAAACAAAATAGACAAACTCTTAGCCAATCTTACCAAAAAAGAAAGAAAAGATCCAAATCAATGCAATTAGAAAAGAAAAAGTTGAAATTGCAATGAACACTGCCAACATGCAGAAAGGTAATAATCTCTTTTGAAAACTTGTACTCCAATACACATGGTACATATGAATTACTAAACTTTGAAAACCTATACTCCAATCATAGATACATAAGAATTATAAAAAAGCAAAGCAAGAAGATGTGAAAACCCTGAAGAATACCATAACAGGCAATAAAACTGAAGCAATACTAAAAATCTGCCAATCCCCAGGCCTGGTGGCGCATGCCTGTAGTCCTAGCACTTGGGAGCCTGAGATGGGAGGATCATTGTGAGTTCGAAGCAAGCCTGCGCTACATAGTGAGTTCAAGGTCAGCCTGAACTACACAGTGAGACCCTGTCTCATAAGTAAATAAATAAACAAACAAACAAATAGATAAATATTTTAAAAAATCTACCAACTAAGAAAATCCCAGGACATAATGGATCACCATGGAAATCTATAAGAACTTGGGGAAGATCTAACATCAATACTTTTTAAACTTTTTAATGATATTGAAAGGAACAGAGTACTCCCAAAGTCATTCCTGGATGAAACTCACATGATCATTCCAATAGATGCAGAAAAAGTCTTTTTAACAAAATCCAACATCTAGTCATGATTAAAAAAAAAAAAGAGAAGGATGTCCACTGTCACCACCCCTGTTCAATAAGGTACTTGAAACAAAGCCAGAACAATTAGGTAAGAGAAAGAGATAAAAGGATAGGTGTAGGAAGAGAAGACAAATTATCATTATTTGTAGATGACATGATTCTCTACATAGAAAGCCCAAAAATTCCACAAAAGACTTCTAGAATTAATAACCAAATTCAGTAACATGGCAGGATACAAAATCAACACACAAAAATTATCAGCATTCCTGTACACCAATAATAACTAATCCAGAAAGAAATTAGGTAAACAGTACTATTCACAATAGTATCAAGAAAAGTTAAATACTTAGGAATTAACCTAAGCAAAGAAGTGAAAAGCCTCTACAATGAAAAATGCAGTAATCTGAAAAAGGAGATCGAAGAGGACATCAGGTAACAGAAAGATATCCCTCATTACTGGATAGGCAGAGCTAATATTGTCAAAATGGCCTTACTTCCAAAACTAATATACAGATTTAATGCAATCCCAATCAAAATACCAACAGCATTCCTTACAGAAACAGAGAAAACAATTTTAAAATTCACATAGAAGCAGAAGAGACTGAGAATAGTAAAAGCAATCCAAGCCAACAACAGCAAAACAGGAAGCATCACAGTCCTGGACTTTGAGTTTTATTACAAAGCTTCAGTGATTCAAAAAAAAAAGCAAAAAGCATAGTGCTGGCACAAAAACACACATGCAGATTAGTGAAACAGAACAGAGGATGCAGAAAGAACCCCAGGTGCATTCAGCCACCTAATCTTTGACAAATGTGCCAAAAACATATGCTGGAGGACAGACAGCCTCCAGCATGTGAAAACAAATGGTGCTGGGAAAACTGGCTATCGACATGCAGAAGTTGAAGCTGTATTTCTCACCACACACTAAATTCCAACAGAGTAATCGCGCCCTTTCAGTGGCTGGCTGATTAGCAACATTCATTCTATCTATAACTGAGAGGACAGAAGTATGTAACAAAATTTTGCCATGCAATATAACGTTATCATAAGTTAGGGAAATATGATGTGGATATTTTGAGAAGTCATTATTCTTCCTACTCACCTCTTGCCATATAACTGGCCCACATTCATTTTTCTTTTACTTCTTTTTCAGTTAACAATTAATTTATTAAAAAGGAAGTAAAAAGCCCCCTCAACTGTTATTTCTAAGACTATAGTGGTTGAAATTTTACTTTTAAAACTATTTTATACCTATTTGTGTGTGTTCACTTTGACCATATCACTTCTCTGCTCAAAGATCTAAATCAGCTTTATTGCATTCTATCTCCCAACTCTTAAATTAAAATGCTTACTCAATTGCTTAAAGGGAAGAAATGTTTCTTTAAACTGCTTGAAACCTCAGTAATCTTTGGCCAAGAGTCAGTATATTAAATATACTATCTATATCACTGCATTTTTATACACTCAAGATAATAATTATTAATGTTTTGAGGATAGCAACAGTGTACTATGTATTTTATATACATTTTCTATTTGAATTTCCACAATATCCCTATAGGGTTATGTGGTCATGTCTACTTTGTTTTATAGATGAGAAAAACATGGAGACAAAAGTCACTTGCCCAAGGCCATGTAGCTTTGAAGTGTCA
This sequence comes from Hystrix cristata, assembly GCA_004026905.1. Classification (NCBI taxonomy): domain Eukaryota; kingdom Metazoa; phylum Chordata; class Mammalia; order Rodentia; family Hystricidae; genus Hystrix; species Hystrix cristata. Next base: position 6,683 of record PVJO010006355.1, on the reverse strand, counting down.
GTATTGAAATTTTAGTTCACAGACAAAAATGTCTCTGCTCTTAACCAGTAGGCTGTAAATTCACTGTGATCTGCTTTTTAAAGTGGCAATCCTGCCACTGACATAGTGGCATATATGGATCAAATATTACCATTGCTTTACTGACAGGAAATTGAGTACTCTGGTTGCCCTAGTCTGGTGTCTAATGTTTATAATTACATAACTGTCTTTCCATTTCCTCCTTCTATAAAAGCTATATGATGGCAGGCAACCAATTATAGATTATTGTAGCCCGTACATTTTATTTCACCTAATAGAGTTTTTTTTCTCAGTTAAAACTTTAGAGTGTTTCTTATTGTTGATTAGGGGAAAATCTTCTTCTATCTTCTCTAGAAAATTAGGAATGGCACTGGGAGCTATTAGGAAGATATGTAGATGAATTTAATACTAAGACAGATCTTTTATAATGAAATTAAATTAATCATCTTGCCACAATCTAGTGTCTTATGTTAACATTCATAGAATCCATTCATTCAGAACTAATCTCAAAGCTGAAGTCATCAGTAAGAGTAATAAGAATAACAAATTAGTTCATTTTATTTTTCTTTCTAGTTTTCATTTATTTTACACATTTTTTTAACAAAAAAGTAAGCCATGTTAGCTACTATGATATTTACAAATCAATTTCCAGTTCCTAGAAATAGATGCCAAGACTTCATTATATGTGTGAACAAAGGGTAGTTGGAGATTATTAGATCACTGGTCTGATAGTGGGTCTCCACCCAGAGTTTCAATCTAATGTCTATGATTACAACTCAACACCTGGAAGAAACTTCCAACCAAGGCATGCTTTAGTCCACAGGAATAAGAAATAAAAGGGTATCACAGAGAAATCATGAAACATGAAAGGAAAATAAGTCTCAGAAAGAAAGCCAGAAATAGAACATGTAATAAAGAGGATATAAACTTCATAGAGTGCATAGACAAACACTTTAAAATAAACATTCTGTGTCACTATTAAAAACATGAAGTAGATCAGGTAGTTATGAACAAACAACTGGAGGTATTAAATCTGAAAACAAATCCAAAACTACATTTTTGCATGAATGTGTTGAACCATAGAACTAATACAGCTGAAGGACAGACAAGTGAGCTGAAAGATCAGGTCAGGGAACTCTCATGGAAGACACTGGGAAATTATAAATTAATGGAAAGGACAGAAAATGATTAAGAGGTAGAATAGAAGTATCAACAGCTACCAAAATGAATTTTCAGAAGTAGAGATTATTAGCTTTTTATTATGATAATGACTGCCTGAGATAATCAATATACAAAGAGAAAAGGTTTCCTTTAGTTCACAGTTCCAGGGATTCCAGTCCGTGATTCACAGGTTCTATTTCTTCTGGGCCTGTGGTGAGGCAGTACAACAGGGCAGGAGTACAGTGGAGCAAAACCACTAATCTCTTACCCCTGACTCAAAAGAAGTACAGGGAAGGGCCAGAGTTCCAGCAGGGTTCCTAGTAAACTCTCAGTGGGTTCCCCTTCTTAAAGGCTCCACCACTTTCACTACAGGGACTAAGTCTTTAAAATATGGGCCTCTGGGCATATTCAAGATCCAAACTACAACACACACATAAACACATACACAAACACACACACGAGAGTAAATAGAAGATAGAAAATAGCAGAAGAAATAATGAATGATGTATGTATCCTTCAGCAGAAAGAACTCTTAAAGCACTGATAGAATTGATAAGGAAAAAAATACATCTAGACACATGACAGTGACACTTGAGGACAGGAACAATAGAAAAAATATATGTGCTCCAGAGAGGAAAAAGGAGACACCTACCTAGTACGCGATGGTGTCAGTCTTTTCAGTAGTAACACTGGCTGCAAGAACAGTACTGGAATATCAAATTGTTGATGGAAAATGACTTTGAACCTATTACAATAAAGTTGTTATTGAGTATATCAAGTTCTCAGAAAATTAACTAAACAAATGTCCTTATGAAATTCCAAAAAGCTAATGCCATTTGTTGAGGTTGAGAAAAATGATACCACAAAATGTGATGCTTTGGCATGCCGAGTGCTTTGAACTAAAGAGGCTTTGGAAGTCCACAGAAGCCGTCTCAGAATGGCATTCTCTCTGATCTTCTCCTGCTCTTCTGTCTCTTCCTCTCCTTCTTCCCCATTTTTTTCCCCTGAAGTTCCTTTATCAGATTAAAGACAGAAGGTATAAGTTTATCATGATTCCCTTCACCAGGAATCTCTTTAACCAAGGAAAATTTGTAACATAGTTTAGATAGAATGCTGACACTATGCCTAGGCAGACTTTAGCATAGGCTCATTCCCATTCTTTGGAGAGTTTGTTCCCCAAATTGCCTACATCCCTTCACTGCTTTCCTCTACGATGAAGGTAAGTTTCTAGATCATTAAGTTTTTGGATATTCACTTTTCTTCTATGAAATACCCCTATGAACGCAATTAACTAGTATAACTTTCTACTGTTAGTTTGTTTCATAATTCAATCATCAAACCTTTAGAGTGTAGAAAGTTTTTTTCTCTCTTATACATTCATGACTTAAAATATATTCATAATGTAGGAATATCAGAAGATATTCATGATAAAAAATCAAAATAACTAAGAAACTAAAAGATGGCTAAGTAAACAGTGAAAGGAAAAAATAATAAGGAAACTATAAGGCATTTAGGCCAAATGGCAGTGAAAGTACTGTGTCAACATAGTGGAATATAGTACAAGGAAGTTAGTGTATTTAAACATTTACTAGAGGATATAAACTATTGAAATAAATAAAGTGTTCAAATTTAAGGGGTGAAAAATCCTAAGAAAGAACATGGAAAGATATAATGTTAAAGCCAGAATTGAATAAAATGAGGTGACATCAAGAAAATTAGAGAAAAGTCACAATTTCAAAAAAAGAATCTGTTCTTCCAAAAGACTAAATCTGTTCTTTCCAAACAGACAAATCTATGGCAGGATTTAACAAGAAAAAATGACAAAATATTTAAATAAAATGTGGAGCAAAAATTGGACATACATTTAAAAATCATAAGGTATTATGAAAATAGTATCTGAATGAATTTAAAAACATCGGTTATAAGGTAAATTTCCCTTCAAATGCAAAACAGTGAAACTAGAATAAATTAATAACAACTAAACCAATTAAAATGGATTTTCAAAATTTTCTTTGCTTCTTAATCCCATTTTGTTTTACAGATGAATTCAATCAAGCTTTCAAGGATCTAGTAATTTCTTTCTTATTCATATTATTATAGAAAAATAGCAAAAATACCCAAATATGAGAAAGTAAGCTTATAAGTAAATTTAATTTATGCTCGCAAATATAAATATTTAAAAAGTTAATGTAAAATTAATGCATCAGCATTCCAATATGATAATATAGCACTCACTTAAAAAAATGCCAAAATGACTCAGTATTGGACAATATCTATCATTTTAGTAAGTGCAGAAAAAAGTAAAAAGGGTAAATGTTCACAAAATAATAGAAACAAATGATAGAAATGAACTTCTTTAACTCAATAAGACTGTTAAAAGAAATCCATAAGGAAAAGCCTTTTTAATGGAAAAGCATTAGCCACATCACCTCTGACATAAGGTGCAAGGCAAAGATTCTCTCCTCCTGCTACTGTTTAACTGGTTACTATAGGTTGAGGACCAACTCAGATTTGTCTGGATATTTCTTGGGATTAGCTCTCACTGAGGATTGCCTCCTCAATCCCAGGTAAACTAGGTAATTTGGTTAGGACAATAAGAGTTTTAGAACTGACGTCCCGTGTCCCAGTTTCAGGCAAACTAGGGCAGTATGTTAACCTAAGTAGATCCTGAGCAAAGCAATTGCACAAGAAAAAGACACAAGAAGTGTAAAACTTGGAAAGGGGGAAGCAAAACTTTTAGATTATTTATTAAGATATGATATTATCCATGTAAATCAAGAAATACATTAAACTGCTAAAACCAATAATATATTGCAACAAAAATACTGGATCCTAAACAAACACTAATTAATGGGATTCTCAATACAGTAGTGTTCCTCTATCTGTAGTTTCACACTCCATGGTTTCAGTTCTGTTACCCGCAGTCAACCATAATTTGAAAATAATGAATGGAGACATTCAAAAATAAATCAATGTTTCAATTTTACATTTTTATAAGTAGTGTGATGAAATCTCACACTATCTTTGTCCATCCTGCTTGATACAGGAATCCTCCCTTTGTACACTGAGACTCCAGCATAATTTGTGGGGAAAATTTGTTTGAAAAGTTACTTTAAAAAGGTATATGGAAGGTAAGATTGGTGACACACAGCTGTAATTCCAACAACTTGGGAGCCTGAGGCAGGAGGGCAACTTAATGAGACCTTGTCTCAAAATAAAATTAAGTAAGTAAATAGATAAAAGGGCTGGAGTTGTAGGTTAATGGGAGAGTGCTTGCCTAGATTTGCCTAGCATGTGCATAACTCTGAGTTCAATTCCTAGTAAAAAAAGAAATATACGAAAGAATAAGAAAAGTTTGAAAAATAAGAATAAAATTAATGGAGAGAACCAATTTCCACATATTAAGACATAATATAAAATATATAAAAACAAAATGATGTAGTATAAGTAAACCAATACACAAATAGACAAAAGAAACAATAGAAAACTCAGAAATAAATTCCCATTTAACAAGTTGATAGCTAATAAAAATAGGAATTACAAATATGTGAAGACACTTGACTACTCCACAAGAAACAATTTAGTGGGATCCTTATCTTCCATCATATAAAATGATTTCCAATGCATCAAGTATCTAAATATGAAAGAAAAAAGAAAGCAAATGTTATATGTAAATAGAAGAAAAGATATAGAAATAAAAGAGACTTTAGGAAGATGTCTTTGTATGATCTGAGGCTGAGGAAAGATATTTAAAGCTCAAGTATAGTGGGAAAAATGACAAATCCGATTATATCTACTTTAATTTTTTCTATAGCAAATTATATGGAGACTAAATTTCCAGATGAGTGACTAATGAAGATGAGATATTTGCAATTTTTGTAGAATTTTAAAACTATTAGTACTTATTGTATACACAAATTGTCTGAAAATTAGTAGTATTAAGGCAAGACATTCAGTAGAAGAGCAAAATAGAGGAATAAGCTGTTCAAGGAAATGTGGATGTTGATTTGCTAGTAAGTATGTGAAGAGATCTTGACTACTTGTATTTAGGAATGTATAAATTAAAACCAAGAAACACTATCTTGCACCCAAAGATTTAGAAAAAATTAGAAAATAAATTAATATCGAGTCTAACAAAATATGAGAGCATCTTTCAGCTGGTAAACAATGTTTCAGGGTAAAACAGTATAGTCTTTCTGAGACCAGCCAGTGGTGCTTAAAGAATTAAGCATATAGATAATGTGTAATTGAGAAAACCTGCAAAGTTAGATTAGGATTTTTCTCACCACTGCCCTAATAACTTCTACTTGCCAGATGTGTTGCTAAATGTGAATCAGGTATTTTTATCCAGAAGCTACTCCAGCAGACTAATGAGAGTTCAGATTAACTTCAGAATGTGAGAGTTATGACAACTCTTGAAGCTTCTGAAAGCTATTTCTGGAAGAAAGATAAGAAGTAGGACTTTTAGATGGAAGTGAAAGGAAGCCAGACTTTGGTTCTTTGGAATAAAAGGCATACTATGGCATATAGATCAAATGGTGTGTTTGAAGTTTACTTTTCATATGTGGAAGTTTTGAACAGAGACCTTTTTTCAGATGTATTATACATGGAGATGCAGGTGACATGCAGAATGGGAAGACTGGAATAGTGTTTCTCTGGATATTCTTTGCAGATGCTTTTCCCAAGTTCACTAAGCAAACTTTTAAGGTTCATTAAAAACTCTTTTCCAGTTAGTTTCAAAGACTGCTGTTATTCTCTTTAGAATATAATCATCCAGAAGAAATGAAATCCTGATGAGAAGTAACTGACTGTATAAAGGCCATAGGAATACTTCAAAGACATGCTTTGCTCTTATTAAACGTTTTTTTTTCCTAAGAAGTAGATGAAATTAGGCTTTGCTGGATAGTATTTTCCCTCCTTTGACCTAGGTCATCATTCTCCCCAAGATAGATATAAGAAACTAGGAACTACTGTGCTGAAGATAAAATGTATATAATTTAAAGAAAAGTGGGTCATTTAAAATTCTCATCTTTCTAAAGCCTATAAAATATCATGTAATTGAGGGAAAATCATTTCTTTTAGTTCTGTTTTGGGACTAATAATTCTCTTTTGCAAATAACCACAGATGTTCTGAAATGAAACTGTTATATGAATTTCAAATGAATGCAGGAATTTAAAGAGTTTTGCTTAGATAGTCATTCCGTTGTATGTAGAGGTCAAAGAGAAGTCAACTCAAGAGAGTGCCAACATTTTATGTAACAAATACTATGTGAACTTTATGATTTTGTTCACAACCTACAACAAACTCTGGAGGCTCAGAAAGGTTTAAATAGTTTACTGATTTATTCTAGCTAACTGAATTATTAAAATGGGGAGCCAGGTACCCAAACCCAGTTGACAACTGCAGTGTTCTTTCCTTACAATCAGACTTCTGGAGGTTTATTTCACAAACCCCTCTTAGCCTTGTGAGGCAGATTGATTTATTTTCTCCATAGATATTTTTT